>PVIU01013995.1:0-53685 GCA_004026605.1 Ondatra zibethicus | reverse complement strand
GGCCTCCTGTCCCTTAAACCCACCAGGCGTATCCTTGAGTAAGATCCAATTGCTGTCAGCTCCAACTGGAGCACATTGAGAAACCCACATAACTCATTCTCTCTCCCTTTAAGTTTTACTGAAATGCCGCCTCCATGGTGGGATATTTCCTGACCACTTTACTCAAATTTGCAGATCCCTCAAATTAGAACTCCCTTTTACTCTCTAGCATTGTCAGCATCTAAATAGATACATACTTAACTTACTTGCTATTCCATTGGCCTTCTCTAGGGTACACACCTTCCATAACAGAAAGGGTTGTACCTTTGCCAATTCTAAAGCCCGGTAGCAGAACCTAGAATAGCCTTGTGCATAGTAAATGTCCAACAATTAATTGTTACATGTTGAATCAAGCAAATCTATGCACTTTAACTTCAGGTGATCACAGCAGGTATTGCAAGTTAGTATAGTTGCCTGATTTTCCTGTAGTTCTCTCGCTTAACCAGTGTCTCAGAAGAATAAGATTATTATTCAAAGTACAACTGTACTTTGAATCTTATTGACCTCCATGTGCTATTAAGATTAATACTTGTGCAGTAGTTTGACGAACTTCAAGAGAATATTTAAGGAAAAGTCGTCTTCATTTCAAGAGATACAAAGTTTCTCTTTTTGAAAATAATATAGAGTTTGAAGTGTTAGGTTTAATTTTTCAAGTGTTTTGGCATACTTTTGGTAATTTGGTAAATTAGCTGAGGTAATTATGTTAGACTTTGCCCTTCTAGACATAGTTTTGTTATTTTGCCTGTTTTTCTAACTTCAATGTGTTATCAGTTCAGGGACAGCCAGTCAGTGTAGAGAAGTCATCATTCTCGAGAATACAGTGAAGCATTTGTACTTGGTAACTATTTTGTCTTTTGCAAATACCAAATTTTGTGTGTGTGTGTGTGTTGTTGTTGCTACAGTACCTAGGTTGTTGCACATGCTACAGGTAAGCAGACTAACACTGAACTACACCTCCGACCCTCTAAGACCAAAAGCTTTACATGACTGCACTTTCATTCCCATCTGGGGCTGTCTGGGCTTTTCTGGGTTCCATAAAATCATGGAAGAGGATGGAGATGGCTTAGTGTGTGAAGGCTGCTAACTCTGAACCAGATTCCACATGCGTACTATGGCATGAATGTGCCCACGTACACTTACACACATATGAATGCATAAAATAAATGTAATTTAACATTTTTAAATGATCAAAGATTATTATAGAATATCTATATGTATGTAATTTAACATTTTTGAATGATCAAAGATTATTATAGAATATATGTATGTATTATTGATACAAAGATTATTATATATATAATTAAAGATTAATATATATGTATTATTGATACAGCTCTTGTAGAGCTTATGGTTCCTTAATTAGAGCTTATGTTGACTTTTACAGCTAAGTTTAAAGCTGTCCAAGAGATCTTTTAGAATGTATTTTCAAAAGAACACAATAATACAAAAATGATTTTAGCCTTGGAACAAATTTCAATTAGATTAGCTGAGATAATTATGTTAGACTTTCCAGCCATAGCTTTTTCACTTAGTCCTTTTTTTTTTTTTAATGTGTTATCAATTCAGGGACTATTAGTGAGTACAATTGAGAGATAAATAAATTATCATTTCAACCTGGTATAAAATGTTCATCTCAAAAGCACTGACAAGCAAATTAGTATTAACAAACACTCATTGATGGTATAACCCTGACTAGAGTCGATGTGAAACCTCTTCTGATTATTAGAGGTTTTGTTCCAAGGAAAACTTTGGAGACTTTAAAGACTAGTCTCAAAAGAAGGAGGCGAGGGTGGGGGTGGTGAGTACCGACACCAGAGAGGGGATGTGCGTCAGAATTAAGGGAGCAGCTCTTCCAGGTAGCCTCCCATCCAGATACCAAGTGTGTACACTTAGCTCATCTGTGATCAGTCTCAGCGCTGGCCGCCTAACTCTGGTGCCTGGTGAACTCCTATACAGATGTTCCTAGACTAGCTGGTGGGTAAGAGAGCGCTCTGAGACCAGATGCCTCCTGTGGGAGGAACGTGGACATGAGTCCGGCTCAGGCTGCAAGACTAAATGCTTGTCTGTGGATGGGTAAGGTAAACCATCTACGTGAAGTCTGCAGATCAGATGCATAACGTGGCTGACCCATCTTTTTATTGCTAAATTTAGCTTACCTTTAAGCGTGAGCATAAAAAGTAAGAATTCTTCTGAGCAGATGATAAAGTCTAAGCTGACATTGCGTAATGGGGACCTTGCCTATCTCTCCGGTGTGGAGGAAGAACATTAGTCACCGGGAGAGGCTCCAGCCCAGACCTTTTACCAGAATGGCTCATTGTGCTTCTAGAGTGAGACAGTTAGGAGTTTGTACTCCAGCTGCACCACTTGTGAGCTATGGAGAAGGTTACCTCGCTTCCATGTGTCTCCCAGCAGTGCCTGTCTCTGAGCACAGGAGTCAGCATAGAGTAGGAGCCCAGCCTCTTTCCAGGTGATAATTGAGGGGCATGGCCAGTCACGTGACTAGGTGCCTGTGTCTTGGTTCCTGGGAGGGCTTTGTGAGACAGCCAGGAGAGGACAATGCTGCTATTCTATGAGGTGTGTCAGATATTAGGGTTGGGGTGGTAACCAGAAGTTCCAAGGACAGCCATTGGTCAAGCAGAGGCTAAATACAGATTAGAATTCCTGGGAACTTTCTTTTTTTTCCTTATCTCAAGTCCTCCTCCCCACATACAAGGAGGAAGTTCTAGGGTTTCCGCATGTGTAAACTGCTGTTCCAGCACCTCAGTTCCATTAGCCTTCAGGCACAGGGAAACAGGCCGAGTGGGAAACCCCTCACACAAGAGACAGTGTTGTGGGCTGTTGGTGGGTGTCCTGCAAGGCCATGCCTGACAGCTCTCCAGTGCATACTCCAGTGACAGGTCAAGGGAAAGACGGTTTTATCCCAGCACTTGAGATACTGAGACAGAAGGATTACCCTGAGCTCAAAACCAGCTTAGGTGACTTTAGTGACTTCCAGGCCAGCTTAAGCTACAGAGTGAAATCCTGTCTCAAAAAAAAAAATATGATAAAAATATTAAGTGGGAAAGCCTTGAGTTACATTCATCAAAGCAAATCACTTTCTTGAGAATCCTTTAGTTTCCCTCCCTTCTTCCCTCCTGTTCTTTCACCTACCCACCTCCGGGCTAGGGATGGACCCCAGGGCATGCTTTAACCATCCGCCAGTAGACTAGACATTGTGAACATAGGCAGGCGTAGGGCTGACACCTTGGGTACAGACAGTGTCTGAATGGAGCTGGAGAACTCTCCAGACTGCCGCTCAGGAGAGACTTCTGACAGGAAGAGGCTTGAATGTCAGACTACCAGGCAGGAGAGATGGTGGACAGAGGTAGCACCAGTGAGTGTTCGGGGAACTGGCGGGTTCTCTAGATTTGTGTATTGAGAGGAGCAGATGTGCAGTTGTGAAAGAAGAGACTCCAATGCAGAAGGGGCAGGAAAGCATACAATAGCAGCAAGAAGGTTAGGGAAAGCATACTGGATGTGAGAACTGTTTCTAAGGTGACAAAGAGTCCCCTGTGTCAAACTTCTGAAGGGGAAGTGCGGAGGAGGGGCCTGGGTTTTCACACTTCACTCAGCATTCCCAGAGGTCTGACAGAGAAGACAAGCCAGAGCAGGTTCTGCTTCAGGGTAGGCGAGACTGTGCAGGCAGATTCCAAGCTGTGGAATCAGCTGAATTAAAATCCCAGCTCTAGTTCCGATGCACCATGTGATCTTGGGAACATTGTTTAACTTCTTTGGATCTTCTCGTTTCAATTCCAAGCCTTCTTTGTATAGAATATTTTCACTTACTACGTTTTTATTTCAATAGTCTCATGGCTCTTTGTCACTTATTCCTTTTCCTTGGCAGGCTGAAGATCAATTCCAGGGCCTTGCATTCTACGCAAGCATGCTGCTGGTAAATGAGCTATACACTGAACCTTTAGTCACTGGTTAAGAGCAATGATTGCTCTTCCAGAAGTCCTGAGTTCAATTCTCAGCACTCACATAGTAGCTCACAACTGTGCCTAATTCTAGTTCCAGAGGACCCAACACCCTCACACAGACATACACACAGACAAAACACCAATGCATGTTAAATAAATGTTTTAAAACGAACAAACTTCATCTCCTTTGTTTTCCTCGTGCAGGCAGAGGGTGCTGAGCAGGCTGGAAGTGGGAGTGGCTCTCATGCAGATCAGTACTGTTCATCTCTGTCTCTTTACCAGTTTGGATGTTCCCTGCGCTTTGCTATGCTGTTAGCCAGCTTCTACCTCCCAAGTGCTAGGATGCCCAGCAGGGTTTTTTTATATTTTAATATAAAAGAATCCCTAAGAGACTTTAAGTAGAAAACACGCAGAATAGTAACAATCTGGAACAATATGAATGGTACCCATGACTCCTGGAGCTAGAAACCGGATATAACAGGTTCCAGGGTAAGAGGAAAGCGGTCGTTTCACCTTGGAGATCCATCAAAGGGCCAGGGGTAGTGGCACATTCCTTTAATTCCAGTACTCTGAGACAGAGGCAGGCAGATTTCTGAGTTAGAGGCCAGCCTGGTGTACAGAGCGAGTTCCATGACAGCCAGGGATACACAGAGATAACCCTATCTCAAGAAAACGGGGGGGGGGAATAATCTACCACTATAACCCACCTTTCTATGTCTAGTGTTATTAAGAGCTTGAACTCCAAACATTATATACATGGGTGCATGTGGTTAGAACAAGAGCATCTAACTGTAGGAATTATGTGCACCTGTTAAGTTTCAAGAAAGCTTCTCACAGTGTCTTTTTCTATTCAGTCATTCGGTGCATATTGTATTGAACACATAATATGTGTTCTTTCTTAAAGTCAGTTTTTAACCTGAGAATTTCTCTAGGACCTTAGGCTTTTATATAGGAAGGACCTTTGCCAACTGGTTTCCTCAACTGAGATCAGGTGACCGAAATCCAAATGGACGTGCTCAGGGTCAGGAGCTACTCATCAGCAGAGCTGCTAGGGGAAGCCAGACCCCTCACGTGCCCGCTCCTCACAGCACTGGCTCCTCTTGAATTTGCCTTGTCCTTCTGCCAACAGCAAGTCAATTCAGTTCTTTCATAACTTTGAGAAATAGTTAATGCTTCAGAATTGCAAAAAACATTGACCCAAGTGTAGTGGCACATGCCTGCAATGCCAGTGCTTCTGGGGGGAGGCAAGAGGGTTAGGAATTCAGGGTCATCCTAAGATTCGTAGAAAGTTCACAGACTACATGAGACCCTAGATAAAGATTTTATGTTCCTGACTTTGCTCGCACTTTGTCACCTACAGTGGTAAGAACATGAATATTTAGTTATCATGGTTAAAGGAAATACCATATTAAAGAAAATGTCTCTGAGGGTAAGTTTGCTTCCTAAAATGGGGAAGGAACATATATAAAGGAGAAAAAAGTTTTCTGTTGTTGAGCAATGGTTCTTGGTTCTTTGTGCATATGTATAGGTGTGTTTGGACATTCCTATTGTATGTGCAGGTGTACACACACATCTATGTACATGTGTGTGGAAGCTGAAGTGTATGTCAGGTGTCATTTCGCAAGCCATCCACCATGTTTCTGAAACAGGGCTCTCAGTATAAGCTTGCCTATTAAGCTAGCTGGCCAGTTAGTATAGGGTTCTGCCTGTCCCAGCCTCTCCAGGTTGGCTGCTGGGGAAAGAAATGAGGTCCTCGTGTTCGCAAAGCTACCACTTTAGTGACCGACTGAACTGTCTTTCTGGCCTGTTGCCAGTGTTTTAAAATTTTTTACAATTGTTATTTGATAGGGCTAGGTATTACCTAACTAAACTGTGCGCTCCCTGGCCTCTTGCTCTCTCTCCTGGCTTGGCTGACTCACTGTGATGAACCTGTGAGGCACCTAGTTCTTCGCTGCTCAGCTAATTTTCTCCACATTGCTTTGTACTACCAGAGAACCAAGGCTATGATGAAAGAAATGTAGTCATAACTGGGCATGGTGTGGCTTCCCCCTGTGATTTCAACGTTTAGGAGGCCAAGGCAGAGGATTGTCATGAGTTCCAAGACAGCTTGGGCTATAAACTCAAAAAAAAAAAAAAAGTAAAAAGGAAGGAATGAAAAAGTGAGGAGAAGTGGGTTGGGGAGGTGGAAGGAACAGAGGGGCTGGAGGATACACTCTTTCTGAAGCAGAGTTTTATTATGTACTCTACTTCGACTCTTGGTAATCCTCCTGCCTCAGCCTCCCAGGTGCAGGCAGGGTTTGCAGATGTATGCCACTGTGCCTGGCAGGATATTGCACTTTTTAATTTGCCATTGTGATGGTGGTATGTGTGTGATGTGTGTGAGGTGTTGGGGAGCACACACACACACACACACACATGTGGCAGTCAGGAGACAGCGTTAGAGAGTCTGCTCTCTCCTTCCACTGTTGGCTCCAGGGATGCAACTCGGGTCAACGGGCTTGCATTGGCAAGTGCTTTTACATGCTGAGCCATGTCACCAGCCCTTTGAAAAAGAGATAGGGACATGGTACTGTTGATCCTAGAGCCTCAGAGCAGCGCCAGCATGCAGCCTATGCTTAAAGCTACCACAGCAAACCAGAGAGCTACACGTGTTCCCAAAGAACAGAATTCATGGCAACCTCTTTGACGTAGTGAGGAAAGCAAAGGCCAAGCTGGATCCTCACAAACTGACAAGAGCCCAATTGTTCAGTGTGGACCCCTTACCCAGCGCTAACTATCCAAGTCCTAAGCTTGCCTGTGTTGGATCTCCCTGTTTGCCCCCAAAGCTGCGCGAGAAATCGTCTGGTTAGAAAGAGAAGAGCGAGCCCGGCAGCACTATGAAAGACATCTGGAAGCACGGAGGAAGAAGCTGGAGGACCAGCGGCTGAAGGAAGAGCGGAGGAGGGCTGCAGTGGAGGAGAAGCGAAGACAGAGGCTGGAGGAAGACAAGGTGTGGCCACACCCCTCTGTAGAGGAAGGTTCCCCTGCTTCCTGTTGCCATGCCGTCAGCAGGTGTTGGGGAGCACCGCGCGGGGGGATGGGAGAAGATGACTGGTTGTCCGTGTTGCTGCTGGAATGCCGAGTACTCATTCCCATCTCATACTCATTGATCCTTTATTGAGCTGTACTGACGTGCTACAATCCCTAATGTGGGCTTCCATAGGGTCTTGCCATTTGTAAACATTTCCACACAGGTAATATTTCTACATATGTACTTCACTTAAAACTCATTCAAACCTTAAAGAAGTGTTCTATAAGTGTTCAAAAAAAAAGGAGAGTTAAACTCAAAATAGTTTAGTTACATGGAGTTCTACAACATAGGAAGCCATGATTGTCCTTGCCAGGTGAGGCAGAACATGTTTGTAATCCCAACACTAAGAAAACAGAGGCAATAGGATTGCCACAAGTTCAAGGCTAGCCTAGGCTATGTACCAGACCTCAAAGAAAAAAAGATTTTCCTTTCTTGGAGCCCTCCCACTCTTGAGAGTTCTTTCTAACTTTTCCTTAGTATTCACTCTGCTTGTGGGTAGAGGGAAAAGAAAAATTATTGTGTCCTCAATTTCTGAATTCCATTTTTTAAATATGGCTCCATATGAGGCTGGGTATATAGACATGGGCCAGACACTTGCTAGTATGCATAAGGTCCCGACACATTGAATCTCTGTAGCACACACACACACACACACACACACACACACACACCAGACAACAACAGCAGCAGCAATAAAAACCCCAGCAGTTAAGTGGGGCATAATGGTACATGCCTATAGTCCTAGCAGTCAGGAAGCTGAAGCAAGAGCATCACAAGTTTGAGGCTAACAAGACACTACATAACATGTATAAAAGTAAATAAAAACACATGCTGACTACCAGTCTAAGTGAAGACCTGTACTACCATGCCCTTTCTGTGTGTTGGTGAAAGCGTCACACCCAGAGGGAAGTATTTGGGTATCTGTTATGCATAAGGGCTTTTGAACTAGGAACTAATGGTTGCAGAAACTATCCAAGATGGTTACTGTTCCCATCTTAAGAGAAAGTACAGAAGTTAGGAAACAGATTATAAGAGCGATATGGGAGGGCAAGAATTTAGGTAGTCTACACTATTCTGCCTTAAGTTGCAGAACCTTCAACCAGCTAAACCTAACTGCTGGCTCTTCTGTCCCACATAAGGAGCGCCATGAAGCTGTTGTACGACGAACAATGGAAAGGAGCCAGAAGCCAAGACAGAAATATAACCGGTGGTCCTGGGGAGGCCCTCTCCATGGGAGCCACAGCATCCACAGTGCAGGTAAATGCAGATACCACTTTAAGTCTCCTCTTCGTGTTTGGTTTGTGTTTGTGTTTTTTCCTGGACAGTAAAAGTGCATTTGCTTCCCCCCTTCCCAATCCCCCTCCCCGCCGCTAAATCTCTGGTTGCTGAAATCATTATACACTAGTTAAATGATGCTCCCGCTGTCTGAGGGTGCGAGGGTGATGGAGATAAGACCCAAAGACCTCTTTGCCTCCGTGTGACCTCCTTTCTGTTTGGGTTGCAGAGTCCCCTAGAGAGAAAAGTATGGAGCATTTCTAAAACTCGAGACTGAACTGTGTTAGTGATCTGTTTGCATAAGGTCTTCATGGCTGAACGATAAGTTAACCCATGTCCCTTTCTCCTCGGGAAGAATCTCAGCAGTGTAGCTGAATCAGGATCAGTTCCATGAGCACATGTACCCTGATGCTAACACGTGCAGCACTGATGTAGGGGAGGAGCACGCGCAGGTGCCTTAACGAGAAATATTTTTGTACTGTAAATTCAATACACCTTTACTCTTACATAGTAGTATGCTAATTCTTTTTCATTTGTGTGAGTCTGATACTCTTTTTTTTTTTTAAATCACATCTTACATTCTGTCTCCAGGTGGTTTTGTTGGGTCATTATTCACCTTCTCCATTTAGCAGGGGTGGACCAGCACATCACAGCTTTGGGGGGTACTAGAGAATCTGGTACAGACACCCCTGTAATTGCTGACTGCCTGCTTTGTAGTTAGCCCCTCAGACTTTTAGGACCCGTTTGTGGACAGCTAAACCGTCAGCTCCCTAGTCATTACGCATGCCCGCTTCCCTTGCAAGGACCTAGATCTGAGATGGGCAGTGTTTCCTAAGTGCGATGTCATGACTCCAGTGACTTAAAGGTGTTAAATAATCCCACTTTCTCTTTAAGTCATTTTTAATAAAGCCTCTTTAAATGTCTTTTAGCTAAAAGTCACCTGTAATCAAAGTGCATCTTGTTAACAGCTCCTGTAGCTAACGATACTACATACTCATAGACAGCTTCACTTTTAGCTGAGTAATTGAATTGTTTGCATGTTTGCTGTATTTTTTCATTACTGTTTTTTATAACCCTTTAATTTTGTTTTAAGTTCAGAAAGTATAACCACAGTTTATTTCCTCGTGACACCAAACCAAACATAGAAGCACGTTTTTCCCCATGTCTCTTTACCACCTTGATGGAGGACACACCAAACTTGTCATCATAAAAATGACAAGTTTATATGCAATGCTTCATCTAGAAATAGTTTTCATGGGTGTCCCATGAAGAAAAATGGTCATGGTAAATGTTTTTATAACCATATTTTTCTTTGAGCTTCATGCTTCCTGTCTACATGACAGAAATGCTCTGTTACACAGTGTCAAACATCGTTGAGAAACAATAAACCTACTCAGCCTTAATTCTTGCTTTCTACATTGCTATTCAGAGCAGTAAAGCCAGTGATGCACTTAGGAGCTGTTAGGTAAAATCTAGTTTATAATGACTGGATGGCGCAAACTACTGGTCTATTAGAAAAGAGACATTTGTGTGGGAAATGACTAGAATTTGTTGAAGTTCTCAAACACTAGGATAATCTGCTGTGATGTCGAGAGACATCCAGTTCTGCTCACTTTTAGCACCTTCACTTCATGGCAGTGCCTGTATGAAGCCAGATCCTACATCTTACTAATCATGCCAAGCCCTCCAAACCTAGAAATGGTCCCCATCAAAGTTAGCATCTTGTCTGACTACTGGACATCAGCTTGTTACCATGAAAACAACTTTATTTGTAAAATCACCGATCCTTTTGTGAAATTTTTGTTCAGTGAGGAGAAGAAATGAATGGAAAGTCTCAGCTGGCGCACGATGGCATCCTCCATGGTGCAGTCCTCACACTGAGAAATACTAGAGGCTAGGCTTACTAAAGATACCGCTTCCCTCAGTTGAAGCTTAGAGTATAAACATCAGGAAATGCTGCTGTCGGATCAGGTGGGCATGGCTTTCATCCTTCCTCAGGCACGCGCCCACATTCATCCCGCAGGGTGGTCCTGCTAGTGTTCCCTCTATCTTCTATGTCTCCTCATTGCCCAGACCCCATCAGAGAAATGAAAATGTAAGTCACAGTAATCACGTTAGGTCATTCTTTTTCTTTTTAAAAACAGTTCAATTCCAGCTATAAAAGCTAATCTCAGTTGAAAAGTCATGTCTCTTTAATGAGTTATTACCAGTAGATTATAGATAATCATCAAAACCGCTATGCTATAGGGCAAAATTCATCAAAAATGTTTACTGCCCAGATTATTCTGACCAGTGGGAACAGTGCTGCTACAGAGAACATTTCTGTTGTACTTTCATTAGCCACTAGGGGGAAAGATGTCGCTGCTTCTTTAACTTCAGCCATTGTAGGTCAGAGCGTCCAGGCACTGGGCAGTGAGGGGGTAGGTTTTTACCTCCTGTTGTCCATCCAGGCAGCATGACCTTCTAATGAGTAAGGTTGTGATTTGTTTCTGCTGTGTTGACAACAAATTAACAGAACTCATTTTTAATTTTTTTTTGCCTTTATAATGACGATTTCCCTTCTAATTTGAACCCCAAAGCCATTCTTAAATGATTTGACTACAGGATAATTTTAACAATAATACTCACTGACTTAGAATTTTGATTTATATTTCTACCAGTTCTATTGGGCAAGTTTATTTACTGATTCCACTTTTGATGTCTAGAGCCACACACCCCCAGTACTAAGGAGCAAACCCAGAACCATGGCACAGTTGGCAAACTCCAACCACTGAACCCTTTCTGTTTATTGATTTTCTATTTGAAGACAGCCTTAGGGCTGCAGATACAGTTTACTTACCTAACAATGGGTTCAACCCCCAGGAGAGAGAAAGAAACAGGAAGCCAGAAGGAGGAAGAAAAGGAAACAGGCAGACAGACTTGAACTAAGTGGTGTGCACTTGCAGTCCCTTGAATTGGGGGTCAGAGGCGTAGGAAGTCAGAGGCTAGGCCAGCTCAGGCTAAGTCAAGTCAGGGAGTGGGAGTTTGTGAAGATTTCCAGACTGGCCTCAAATGTACAGCTCTGGGCTAGCTTCCTAGTAGCTGGGACCTAGGCAGGACCCAGCAGCAGGCCCTGGTGTGCGTCTTACCCCAGGTTTGCAGTGTATTTTCCCACCCACAGCTCCTGTCCTGGGCGTCTTTGCTTCACGATCGGCCTGCATCAGCTCTTACCCTTGTCCTTGGGTTTGTCTTCATCTGCTCGTGTTATAATTACATGCTCGCATTTAAACTGCTGAACTAAAGATTTATATTATTTTTAAAAAATGAGTTTCATTTCTAGCCTTTAAGTGACTTTAGTATGTCCACTTAGAAAACTGTGCTGTTATGGAAGATCTAGAAATAATTCTGATGCCTTCAGGCCTCTTCTCCTTCCGCTGCTGAACAATTGCAATCCTGCATGCCGGCTGTCAATTAGCATTATCTCCATTTGTTTTAGATCCAGACAGGCGGTCAGTTTCCACCATGAATCTTTCGAAACATGTTGATCCTGTCATTAGCAAGCGGCTCTCGTCCTCATCTGCAACTTTGCTAAATTCTCCAGATAGAGGTACAGTCAAAAGGAAAACAAAACCTGTTCTGTTACTTACTTGATGTTCTCTTTTCTGGATGTGTACAAATGGAATTAGCATCTGAAGTTGCTCTCCCTGCCTTTCTTAAATAGGAAGAAAAAAACTTGAGAGCAAAAAAGCAATAAGCGGCTGAGCGTCACTTGCCTTGCGACGAGAGCGTTTCTCGTTTTAGAAGGTGGCCGAATGGTGCTTTTAGCAGCGCAAAGCGGTGCTTCCTTCACCCGTTTAGCAAATGAACTCACCCACCTAGTCACCAGAAAGCAGATAATCTTGTTCTGAACAGTTCCTTTCTTTCAATCATCCATATGTTGGGAGTTCTAGGTGCCAGGTTTCGAAGAAAACTTTAAATGATTCATGACAGCAGAGTTTCACTTTACCAACCTGTTTCTTGTGTGGTCGACCATTCTTTATGGCATTCCTTACATGCGTGACTGGTTGTTTCTGTCCACTCATTTCAATCTTTAGGGATTGACCTAATTTTAAGGCTGTCATCACCATGACTGCCTCCCAAACAGGTTAATGATCTTGGTTTTCCAGCCAAAGTCTTAACTGGGTTTTGTGTTTATACATCCTATGGATTTACAGTACATGAATGTTTAGTTATTCATAAACTGAAAGTTTTATTTTACATCATAAAGAAACAATCAAGCTTTTAAGAGAAGTTCCTTGTTTCAATAACTAAGATGATTTTAAATAAAACCAAAGAATTATTGTGTAGTAAAAAAGCACATACTTTCAAAAAATAACAAAATATGGTGGTTTTGAGTACATTTTTAAGAAACTGGAAAGTGTCCTGTCTTAATCTTTAATAAGACTGTAATGTGTGCATATTCTGTGTCTATGTCAGTTCATATATTTTGTATTTTGTATTGTTATGGTACCATTGTAATATATAATATTATATGAATGTTGCTATTATTTTATAAATTGGTAAATGTTTGGATAATTTTTTTATTCTTGTCTGCCTTTTTAAGCAAACCGTTCCTTTTTAAGCTAAATTTGCCTAAAGCATTGGTATTAGCATGTAATCAAGTTTTAGGGGCTATTCATGTTAATTTATTGTTAATTAAATTTTCCTTCATAAATATGCAGATGAGACCGAGTGCACTCGGGAGGGTGGACTTGTGTTTCAAGCTCATTCCCTTAGTAGAACATAAGATACAGATACATTGTGGATGTCCTTCCTACAGCTGTCTGTCCATGTCCCTTTCCTTTGAAGTGGTCACTTACTCAGCACGTTAGTGTCATCCTTCTGTGTACCTGGGTCCGAGACAAACCACAGATAAGGATTTATAATGCTCTCAAGTTATGCCTTGCTTTCCTGCCTCCACCAGTCCCGGGTAAAGTGGAGAGTAAGGAAGCAGGCTATAAACAGGATGATATCCTGTCCTGTCTCTGAGGATTCAAAGTGCTGAATTCTGCATCATTTAGAAATAAAATTATGTTTAAAAACTCTACATGATGTATCTGATTAGATTTTCTTAAAGTAATGTGGTTTGAGAATTAAGATCCATTGGGTAGCCCATCTATCTATTCTCAGAGCTCAAGAATCTAACTTTTAATGACTCTCGTGGTAATGATTATGGAGAGGGATTGGAGCTAAGATTAGCAGTCCCTCCCGTGCAGCTGCTCTGTGGCTCCTGCAGTTATCACCTCCGTGGCTCCATGTGTGCTTTCTTTGTTCCTGTTCTGTTTTGAGACAGGGTCTCACTTACATAGTCCTGACTGGTCTGGAATTCATCATGTTAACCAGGCTGACCTTGAATTTGCTTTAGGCCTTCTGCCCATCGGTGCTGCCATTACAGCCATGCACTGCCATATGATATGCATTCTCTGGCTAAATTAGAAGGAGGGTTAGGATGCAAAGGCCAATAGATCTCAATAACTCGCCTATGGCTGGAGCCAGGAAACCACCCCTTGAATCAAGACACGGGGCTGCAGAGTTGAAGGTTAATAAAGTGATCGATCATATCAGAGGGCAAGCTCTGGAGTCAGCTCTGCTCTCCTGACCCTGTCAGAGGAGCTGGAGAAAGTTCTTGGTCTAACCGATCATATTGGCCTGGAAGGGGCTCTCATAATATAGGAAGCTTTGTTTGCTTGTTTTGGTTAAGGAAAAAATCTTCACTAAGAAGATTTTTTTTGCTGGGATTAAAGTGGCGTACACTTTAATCTCAGCACTCAAGAGGCAGAGGCAGGCAGATCTCTGTGAGTTCAAGGCCAGCCTGCTCTACAGAGTGAGTTGCAGGACAGGCTCCAAAGTTACACAGGGAAACCCTGTCTCAATAAACAACAACAAAAAAAAGACTACTTTTCTGCCAGCTCTTTTTGCACATAAGTTATGCTTTATTATCTCACTAGAAAGAGTTCTTATCAAATTCAACTGGAAGCTTTTATCTACAAATGTCAAAAAATAAAGCCTATCCAATATTATTAAATTGTTTGAGCTTTCTCTGGCCTGTAGCAATACCTTAAAGCTGATATAAAGCTGAAGTCCTAAAATCAGGACTGATGGTTGGCTAGAATGATCTGAACAGCTCTATTGGTTATAACGTGTACTGAAATACTGTCAGGTTACTTAGTAAATAGCGGCTTTCCCAGACACTCCAAACACAATGGAGGCTCTGACCTACCTTTAGAAATATTTGTGATTTGGGGATCAGGAGATGGCCCTGGGAGTGGAATAGCGCACCAGCCTGAGGGCCTGAGTGAGGTCCTTCAGAGCCTACTTTAAAAATCCAGACAAAGCCAGCCGTGGTGATTCACACCTCTAATCCCAGCACTTGAGAGGCAAGTGGATCTCTGTGAGTTCAAGGTGAGCCTGGTCTACATATTGAGTTCCAGGACAGCCAGAGCTACATAGTGAGATCCTGTCTTGGAAAAAAACCAAAAATTAATGAATTAAGTAATTAAAATTTAAAAAGTAGATCCAGACATGGCAGGACTCCCCTGTAATCCCAGTCCCCCAGAGTCAGAGGCAGGCAGATCCTTAGGACTTGCCGAGTCTGGCTGGTTTAATGAGTGAGCTCCAAGTTCAAACAGGAGGACCGTGTCTCAAAAAACCATGAGAGGAGAGAGATGCTCATCATTTAAGAGCACTTGCTGTTGATGAGTTCAGTTCCCAGCATCCCTGTCAAGTGGCTTAAAATTGACTGTATCTCCAGCTCCAGGGCTTTCAATGTCCTCTTTTCGCCTCTGTGACCACACACTCGCACTCACACACGCACACACACACACACAGCATTCACAGATATACACACATACACGTAAATAAAAAATAATAAAAATAAACCATTTTTTAAAGTAAGATGGACAGCAGTTGGTGAGGATACTTGACACATGGCCTCCTCCTGCACACAGGTAAACATGTGTTTACACCTACATAAACATATCTACAAGAAAATACCTTTATTTTTATATCTGAATATAGTGCCACATGGACTGATAAAGCATGTAATTTCTCATTGATTGTCACTAGAAGCTCTGCAACAGAGATGATATCGCCATTTGGAATTTTACATTAAAGGTGCATAGCCTCATCTTTAACACCACCCACTTTTTCTCAAGAAGGAACAACAGGGGGCTTAAAAAGAGGGAGCTTAAAACTGTCTCCTCTTAGCTAAAATGAGTCTAGACAGTTTCAGGTGTGGTGGCAAAAGCCTAATCCATCACATAGGAGGCTGAGACAGGAGGAAGGATCATGGCTCCCTGGGCTGTGGACTGTCTTCAGAATAAGTAAATAAATAGAAACGAGACAATATGTTCTCACTGTGAATGAGTATCATAGGACATAGTGATAGATCGCAGATAAATTCTGCCCAGAATCATGCTTTTTTTCATTCTTGCTCTAATTAAAGTTAATGGCAATATCTATGGAAAATTTCAGGTAGCACATAGGTGTTCTTCTAATGCCAGCAGTCAGGATCTAACCACATCTATACAAGTTCCACTTGGCACTCATGACCTGAAACCCAGCGGTGACTTTGTGCTCTGGGAGACACATTGTAGCATGATTTACACACACTGATCTAGCCCAGATCATTTAGTTCTGTTCATCTGAAACCATATGGCTAGCCATGGACTGGAAAGCCCCCCTCGAGTTTGCCTCCCCTGATCTGAGTGGTCAGCATCTCATGCCAGCGCATAAATAGGAGCCGTGCCAGCCAGTCCCACCATGCCATCTCCTTCCTCGGCACTTCAGTCTCCAGATCAGGAAGCCTACATTAAGCGAGGAGAAAATTATTCTCTACAGACTTGCACTAAAATCTTAACCTCTCTCTCCCTCTCCTGTCCGTCAGTCATGAGTGTAGTAGAAGTGGTGATAGTTAATGCCTGAAGACTCGCGGGAGTAGTTGAGTCTTCAAGGGAGAAAAGAAAAAAACATGTCTTCAAGGCTTACTCATCTCTTCAGTTCTGAACCTCTGTCACCATATAATTTATCTGGAGAAGGACGCCCGCCTTTTCTTTCCCTTCTGCATTGGTTGAACATATAGTTCTGTTGAAGGTTTTCAGTTTATCCATGGTGCCCTATATTAGCTTTCACTGCTCCCTTTGTGTTTTTAGTAAGTCTTAATGCTAGAAAATATGTAACCATGGAAGCCAAGTGTAGTGGTCCAAACCTGTAATCCCAGCACTTAGGTGACAGAGGCAGAATGCCATGAGTTTGAGGCCACCTACAGAAAAAAAAAAAAAAGAATAATAACTTAACCGTAAAGATTCTCCTAATAAACAGGAAATCTGATGGAAAAATCATTAATTCTTAAATGAACTAAAGCTTTGATCAGAAAAATCACTCTTAAAATAAAGTCATGTCGTTAAAGAACTTCCTGAAGATTGGTTATCCCTAGACAAAAGCAACTGTGTTCAGGGTAGCAGTGTTTAGCAGTATGTGGTTTTTATAAGCTAAACCAGATTCCCTAGAGTTTGAAGTGTCATTCTTCTAGGAAATGGCACGTAGAGACTTTCCTGAGCAACACAGGGAGGCAGTCCAGAAGAGTGGTGTGTGATCTTTCTCTTGCAGTGGCACCTGTAGGAACTTGCAAGCTTCTTCGCTGGCACCTCGCAAGCAGACCTTGTGTGTTTTGGCGCACCATCACTAGATGCTAACATTGTAAACAAATTCATAATTGGCATGCATTTTCTAACCACGGCCTTGCCAAATCTGGGTAGTCTGGGACCAATACGTCATCGTGTTGCTTTAAGTTTGTTTTCTAAGTTCTTCAGACATCACCGATAGTCTTCAGGTGTATAACTATATTGGACTTTGGAGTTTCTGCCTAATTTTGTCTTCCTTCAGCTTTAGCCTTGATCCTCAGCCGAAAGTTTTATATTGTGCCAAACAGGGACCTGAAAGAGCCTGGCTTGCTGAGTGGAAAGGTCAAAAGAACCCCATACAGACCTTTGCATGAGCCTTCTTTCACCTCCCTCCAATTACCCTAAACAATTTGGGGCGATCCATCATAGTTTAACAGAGTCTTCATAGTCCTTTATGTAAATCTAGTCCTTATTTGCTAGCTCCAGTGAGGCTGGGCATTTAAGATGTCCGGGAAACCCTGTGTCATCACCCGTCAGTAGACCCGTCAGTCTGCTGCCCACCGTGATGCCCCTCAGATAGGTACACTCATACTGCCAGTCTGAATTCATGATAGTAGCACATCTGTAGCTGAAATGGTATTTCCATTTCAAGACCTATTGTTTGCTTAACAAGGGTGATGAGCAAACTCCACTCCAGCTGCCCCTTTAGAGCCTGGGGTAAGTGTTGAGCTGAGACAGTGTTCATAGTATAGCTGCTCCCGTCGGGTGGGGATCCTATGCCCTGACTCATGGCCACATGTCTTCCCTGGAAAGTCTGGGCTGTCTCAAAGGTCCAAGCTATGGAGGTATTAAGGATGATATTCTGCATGCTCTCAGCCCTAGAAACAATGTTCCTAACATCTTGCTTATGTGGTGACATTTAGCTCGCCGCCTGCAGCTCAGCCCCTGGGAGAGCAGCGTTGTAAACAGACTGCTGACGCCCACACATTCGTTCCTGGCCAGAAGTAAAAGCACAGCTGCCTTGTCTGGAGACACAGGTAAAGCCGTCCAGGCACAACTTTCTGGTGAGGTAAAGTCCTCCTTTCGAAGCCTCTCTGCTCTTCCCACGTTCCTCTAACCCCACCTCCATCACCCTGGTGTGTGCTTCCCTCTGTTGGTGTTGGCTTTGTGCTGTTGGCATTGTTTCCTCTTCACATCCACCTCAGCTTCTTATCTGGACACCAGACGCCGGGCAGGCAGATGATGCCCCTCGCTGGGATCTCATGGTCTCCATCTGTTTGTATGATGGGCAGAAAAAAAGTATCAGTTACCTGCTTTTCTGTCTGCCCCTATATCTCAACAGATGACCAAGGGTAGTAGATATAATTTAACAGTTAATACTGCTATGCAGGCTTGGAAATAAGTCAGCACACACCTACAACTTAAGCTTGAAGTTTCTTTCTGTGGCAGCTTCTCCTCCAGTGCCAGATTTGCTAACATAACTTATGAGCTGGAACCTTCTGAGCCATGAAGAGCTGAGAAGGCTGATTGAATTCACTTGCTTGTTGTGTTCATTAGAAACAATACAGAATATAACATAATCCTGGCTGTTACATTCAAACTTTTTACAATGCAGACTCGGCCTGAATGGACCAATGAAGTTAATGAAAAGCAAGGGTAATGTATCCAGTTGGTGTGAACCACCAGTGGAGGCTTTGAGTAACATCTCTGTCCTGATGATGGGGTTTAGATTTCCTGACTCTGCGGGCACAGTTGGCGGGTCTGGAACAGGCCTAGCAGCCCTCATCCTTTGCACTTAGAAAACTGCAAGCCCTCTTCCCCTTTAAAAATGCTGTCTCTTCATTCCCATTAGTCTGCTGCACAAACAAACCACTTGATAATTTTATAGTAACTCTCCTTTGTAGTGCCCAGTGAGCTAACAAGTATGAGCTCTTGAGGCAAGACTGCAGATCTGGGCATCTCAGCACCTCATTCTGGAGATCAGTGCACTGACTCATGTGTTTCACCAGACTGCTTGGAGAATCTCAAGGGTTTTGGCCTCCCCTCCTCGGCACTCACACTTCATCTGGGGATTTTCTGAAGGAAAAGGGACAGCATCTCAAGTCAGTCTGTCTTATGCCACGAATTCCATACTCCTTTGCATGCGATGAGAGCAGTCCTTAGCCTGTTGAATCTCCCAGGCTGTTGCCCACCGTTCTGTGGACACTCCATAGTGTGTGGCTACCACGCTCCTGAATCCATGCTGTGTGTTGTCTTGTTCCAAAGCTGGAACTTGTCTTTCTCTGCCATTTCTGTCAGCACTGACTCTTGGCAATTCTTTCACTCCCTTCCCCACACCGCTTCATGTCCACTCATTGCTTCTCTCCTGGCCCCCTTCCCTTCTGCGTTATGCTCAGTTGGGGTGCTTTTATCTCCAGATTGGCTCTTTAGTTTATGGCTCTTCTATTCTGTTTTTAAATTTATTTGTTGCTACCTTTCAGTAATTGATTCTAGTGCGAAACAGAATATAAACTTTGAATTGACTATCTACTGGTACTTTCTCTAGGTTATTATTGCCTATTGCATTGATAATAGGTTATGTATAATGAGATTAAAAGCTTCTGGTTTTTATGAAGATTTCCATTTGGAATGATGCATGTAAATATATGTCCTCTAGTTATTTTTTCAGAGACATGCTGTCATCTTTATGTTGACTGAGGGTCCTGTCCCCCGTCCCGTCCCCCCTCCCCCGTTCCTACGGTCATTAAGTCCCAAACAAATTGCACAAGGTCTACATTAAATATAAACTGATTGGCCTAGTATCTCAGGCTTCTTATTAACTCTTATAACTTATATTAGCCCACAATTCTTGTCCGTGTTAGCCACGTGGCTTGGTACCTTTTTCGGCGAGGCAGTCACATCTTGCTTACTCTGTGTCTGGCTTCCTCTCTGTCTTGGTGATGACTGCAGACTGCCTCTTTCCTCTTCCCAGATTTCTCCTTGCCCTGCCTCTACTTCCTGCCTGGTGGCCCCACCTCTACTTCCTGCCTGGCTACTGGCCAATCAGCGTTGATTTAAAATACAAGTGACAGGGTACAGACCATTGTCCCACAGCAGGTTTGCTAATTGTTTTCCTCCCATTTTAGTTTTCTTTCTTACTTGTCTCAGGCACAGTGCTGGCCATCCTAACAGTAACATTCTTGCCATTTTAAATAATTGCATCCTGTCTCCCGATATTGTCTATGCCTTGGCTTTGGGGGGCAGAGCAGAAGTGTGTATCCGCTTGCCTTTAAATGAATAAATCAATTCTTTTTTGGCTATTATTAGCTATCCCTGTAACAAGTCTAAACACCTGGTAAGACTTGGTCAGTTGACATTTTAAATCTCTGTCGCTTTCCCTCACGGCTCCTGAACTTGGCTCCTGAGACAGTAGATCTCAGTCACTCTGCCCCGCTTGCTCCTGAACTTGGCTCCTGAGACGGTTGTAGACCTCACTTTCCTGCCTACATGCTTCCTCACTCCACTTTTTGTTCCATTTTAAAGCTTAACTAGGAAAAGTCTCTTCATACACCAGCCATCATATAAAAATGGCATCACTGATACAGGCTTTTAGCAGAACCATTGGTTCATAATCATACATAGCTGCTACTGTCCACAAATATTGGGTTGTTTCTGTGTCTTTAGTCATAAATGAAACAGACAAGTAGCATTGTATTCCAGGTCTTTTACTTGGGCACCTCACGGACTCGCATGTATAAGGAGAGTTGAGGAACATGGGGCCAGGTGCCGTTAGGTAGTAACATCTTCTCTCTACTTTTCTCCCCGTCTCTGCTCTGCTCCTCCTCCTGAACCTGCCTCTGGCTTTCTTCACCTGCTCCTCTGGCACTCTTGTGTGTAAAACCATTCACCTGCACTCTAGTCACCCCCATTTGTCCTCGTTCAGCGTCTTGCAGCCCCATCATCACGCCCTTCAAAGCTCCACACTCTAGAAATCCCGTGGATCGGCCAAAACTCTTTGTAACTCCGCCCGAGGGCTCCACACGAAGGAGGACCATTCACGGATTAGCGGTGAGTAGCGTACGGAGAAGCAGGTGTCTGGGAGTCTCTGTGCAGAGCGGGCTCTGCCCTAAGGTGTACTCTGGGTACAAGCTCAGATGACTGCGGCACACCATCCTGCCCATCATAAACCCAGCTGGCTGTGCACTCCAGCCCATCACTGCCTCTCCACTTGGTGATTTGCTTCTCCCTATACATTTAAACTTGAGGATGAAACTGTTCTTTGCACAAGTACAAATGAGTGACAAGTCTATTCCACTGGGCCATCTCTGTAAATAAGTGGTTAGAATACTTTTTGAAAGTCAAAAACCAAGTCACCTTTGCAGGGAAGTGGGCCTGGCCTGCTGCCCTGACCGTTTATCCCAATCATTTCCAGAAACTGGCTTTACTCTGTAGGTGGCTCACTCAGAACCAGATATTCCTGTCAAAGCCTGTGTCTTAAAACGTGGTAAGGAGAAGTATCTGGAAGCATTCTTGGTTCAGTAGGCACCTCTTGAAAGGCTAGTGAGCTCTACACTCCAGGTTTGTGAAGTGAAGAACAGTATATGTACTTGTTGCTCCTGACAAGGGAACTGGGCACATTTTCGGCTGATCCTGCTGTAAGTGAAGTGAGCTCATTTGTGTGTCTCTGGGAATCCATCCTCATCTTTGTTTAAACTGTGTGCTTATTTGCTGTGGTTGGAAGGCGTGGACATTGTTCTATGGCACTGAACCCTGGACTTCAGTCATAATGAGTCCCCGATCCACCACGTCATTGCATGTCTGGCAGGATAAAAGTATGACCCTCGTCATGAGAGGCTGGAACCTTTGAAAAAAAACTAGCCAGACAGCAATCCTGATCTTTGGCGGGTTCTGCTTAGAGGCGGCTTTGAGGCCATGCGAGCTTGGCAGTTCCACCTACAGGAAGGTTTCTCGTGAGAGTTTGGTTCATAACTGACAGACTTTCGGCCCTGTAGCCAACGGTGAGCCTACTTTTGACGTCTGAGAAGTTTCATTTCTTTAGCTTCATAATGATGTGGAGATCCAGGCTGTGGACAAAGGGTGATAGCGAAGCAGAACAGTTGGTGCTTATTTACGGAAAGACAAGACTCTTAGCACTTTTAGAAAGTAAGGTTAAAGATTGACTGTGACTAACAAATGAAGAAGGATCACCTCTCGATCCTTCTGGTTGTGTGTTTCAATACCTTCCTCTCTGTGTGTGATCAGACTTTTCACTGCCTTACAGAATACTACGGTCAGAAAAATGACTTCTAGTTCTGCACCACGGAATCCAGTACTGATTATCTATACTGAATATTTGGAAAGCAGCTGATGTTGTAAATGAACTGAAAAAATAATTTTTTAAAAGCGTGTGTACATGGGCTAGGATATGGCTTGGTGCATGAGGTGCTTGCTGTGCAAGTATGAAGACTTGAGTCCAGACACCAACATACAAGACAAGTGGGGCCTTATGCCTCTGTAACTTCAGCACTGGGGCACAGACATAGGCTAGGTAGACACTGGCTAGCCAGTCTAGCTGAAATGGCAAGTTCCAGGTTCAGTAAGAGACCCCATCTTAAAATATATAGCAGATTGATTGTCATCAATCCCTGACTTCCATACATGGGTAAGCACAGCACACACATGCATGCATGCACACAGATGCTCACACCAAGGCTAGAGTTGCAGAATCCCTCAATTTTTGAAGAAGCGCCACAGTGTTCTGCATAGTGACTACCATTTCCCATTCCTACCAATCACGCACAAGGACTCCAGGTTCTCTGTATCTTTGCCAATACTTCCTGTTTCCTGTTTTTGTCCTTATAATATCTAATCTAGTCTATGTGAGTGACATCTCATTATGATTTTGATTTGCATCTCTAGTGATCAGCAGCTTGGCACATTTTTCAGGGACATATTGGCAGTTGGTGTATGCATTTAGAGAGATGTTTACTAAACTGGTTGTGTGTGTGTGTGTGTGTGTGTGTGTGTGTGTGTGTGTGTGTGTGTGTGTGTGTGTTGCTGATGATCCAATTCAGGGCCTTGCATATGCAAGGGAATTGCTTTTCCACTGAAGCCATCCCCAGGCCAAGCCCATTTGAAATCAGATAATGAATTGTTGCATTGTGGGAGTTCTTTATTTATTCAGATAATGGCTCTGAATCAGATAGGCTTTCCAAGTGTGTTCTTCTATAGCATAGGTCACCTGTTCAGTCTTTTGTGATTTTCAACCTGTAGCAAATTTTTGATGCTCATTTGTCCATTTTTGTATTGTTGCCTTGTTTTGAGTCCATAAATTAGTAACAGGTCCCATGGCATGAAACTTTTCTAGTTATTAGCCCCTTTTTACAAGTTTAAGACTCACATTTGCATCTTTATCCATTTTGAGTTCATGTTTGTGTGTTGGATAAAGGGTACAGTTTCATTGTTTTCCTACTACTTTGGTGCCATTTCCTGAAGACTGTTCCTTCCTGTTGAGTGGTCTGGGCTCTCCAGTCTCTAGACTCTTTATTATAGTCTATTGGTCTACATGCCTGGTTATATATCCCATTACCCTACTGTTTTAACTATTACCACTTTGAAATCTACCTTAAAATCAGGAAATATGAGAGCGCCAGGTTATTCTTTTGCAGACAGTAAAGTCCCTGCGTGTCGGTCGTCAGCCAAGTTTGAGCAGCTTATGTGTGTTCACAGCATTGTGGAGCGGGTTCAGAGGAAAGATGATTGTAGAGACTCACACCAGGATTAAAACCTGCAGTGCCTTTGTGTGTGTGGTGCCCAGAGAGGTGGCTGGATGTGAGAGCAGCAGAAGAATTGGAAAGGGAAGGACCAATCCCCAGTGTGGGCTCTCATGGCCCCTGGTGGTTAAGGAGCGGGAAGGAAGTCAGCAGCTCCTTATTGCCTTGAGCTAAAGATTGTCAAGGACATTGCTCATTTCCCCAGGCCCTGACTCTGAAAACCCAGGTGATCAGAAAGCCCTAAATCCCCACTCTGCTCTCCTTGATCTGATTTAAGCCAAATCAAAATATTTTCACAAGTTGCTTGTAGTGGCACACACCTTTAATGCCAATGCTTGGGAAGCAGAGGCAGGTGGATCTCTGTGAGTTCAAAGCTACCCTGATCTATATAGTGAGTTCCAGGACAGTCAGAACTACATCATGGAGAGATCCTATCTCAAAAATACACACACACACACACACACACACACACACACACACACACAAGAACCAAGAAATGAGTGAGCAACAGATAAAGGCACTTGCTGGCAAACATGATGATGTGAGTTCCATGCCCAGGAACCTACATGGCAGAAGCAGAATCCACTCTGACCCTCACATATATTCACTCACAAAGTAATAAGCCAATAAATAAATGTATGTTTAAAGGAGGAAGAAAGGACTTCACTTGGTACTTCCCTTAGGAAGAAAGATGGGCCTTCCATCCTAGCTCCGGTCTCCTGGAGGCATAGGGGCTCACACCTACGGGCTTCTGTATGCTGCTCAGGAGGGACCCATCGGGCGGGCAGCTGCAGCTTTTACCGCCCAGAGACAACAGCTGCCCTTCCAGGCCCCACCCCCGCTTTGGGAATTCAAGATGGGGCAGAGGGGGCCATAGAACTGGGCCATCTCTGCCTAGTCCCTTTTCCCCTTGACCTCGCTTTTCCAGAGAGGTGTCCAGGCAGCCTCCCTACCACCCATAACAGGTCACAGTCTCAGACCCTTCAGTTTTTTCTTTTGTTCCCTCCCTCCTCTACCCTCTCTCCCTCAGCTTGAGATTCTTCAGACACTTGTCTAGGCTTCCCTTCCCTCTCTTCCTACCCTTCACCTCCACCTATTCCATGTTAACGTTAGCCCCTGAGAGTGCTTCTCCAGGCTTCTCTTTGTGTGGTAGACTAGATCTCTGGCTGAGTTCCTAGGGAGGGCTGATGTGCTGGCTCCCCGTTAGATCTCTTTCTAGGAAAGAGTAGCCTAAACGCTCCCACCCTAGCCCCACTTTCCTTGGGGAGGCTGAAGGCCTTATATAAGGACTTGTCTACTGTAGCCACTTACAAGGGGACCACGTGTCTGAAATAACAGGCATGTAAACCTTTTTTTTCTTCTGTTGTTTTTGTTGTTTTGTTTGTTTGTTTTTATGAGACAAGGTTTCTCTATATAACAGTATAACAGCCTTAGCTGTCTTGGAACTTGCTCTGTAGACCAGGCTAGCCTCAAACTCACCGAAATCCGACTGCCTTGCCTCCCAAGAACTAGGCTAAAGGCGTGCGCCACCACTATCCGGCACAAACTTTTTTTTTTTAACAACTTAGCAATAATATTTTCCAGAGTAAAAGAAGAAAAAGAAGAAAACTACTAAAGAATTAAAAAGTAGATGCTGTGCTTAATGGCTTTTTTAAGAGAGAGAAAAAGAGAGAAACAGACAGACTGGCAGTGTGGTTCAGTGGTTCAGCACTTGCCTTGCATGCATGAAGCCTGGAGTTCAATCCCCAGTATGGCAAAAAGAAAAATTAACAATGAGAGGAAATGACTTTTGTTTTAACATACGTAAGAGATGAGGTAGATTCACTCCAGTTAATTTTAGACAGAAGGTATAGGTGCTTTTTAAAAGTTTGTTTTTTCTTTATTCTCTCTTTTTTTTTGAGATTATAATGTAATTATGTCATTTCCTCCTTTCTTTTGCTCCCTCCAAATCCCCCCTTTTGACAAAAACAATCCATATCATCCATCTGGATCTACTTTATTCATGTCATCCGTGTTAATTCAGTTATGATGCTCAGCTGTGACCTAACAGGCCTTTTCCTGAAGTGGAGTGTGTGTGTGTGTGTGTGTGTGTGTGTGTGTGTGTGTGTAACGTGGTTTAGAAATTATCTTAAATTCTTTAAAACACTAGGTAGTTAGTAGCTCGTTCTTAGATATCATTGAGTATGATTATGTCACTCAAAAAAATTTAATTATTGAGTTTTTCTGAACCCAGAGCCATAAAAGAGAACGGGAAAGAGAACACAGCCCCTTCCACTTTTCCTCTGGCTTCCGAAGGACCCTGTCTCCATCTAATCCCAAAGCAAGATCTCCAGCTCCGGCCCGCCTTTGGTGAGTGTCATGGAGGAGGCTGGTGGGAGTGTCCACATTGGAGAATTAGCGTCTGTCCTTAATGTCTACCATGTTCACATCATTTGCCTTTGACTTAAGTAACAAGCTTCCTATAAGCAAAAGGGAAAGGAACAGGCCTCTTTAGGGGCTCCTTTTCTGCATTTATCACGTACAGAAAAGTACTCACATCTTAAGCATCTGCTTCCACTTTGTGGGTGTCCTGGTTCTGGTAAGCCAGTCCTGACACACCCATTGTCCTTGCCATTTCTTGCCCAGGCTTCCATCCAAGTCCATGCCTCATTTGCCTGGCACACCCCGACCAGCATCCTCCTTCCCTCCTGGCTCAGTCAAAGCTGCTTCCGCTCAGGCCCGGCCCTCATCCCCCGGCAACATCCGCCCTGTCAAGAGAGAAGTCAAAGTGGAGTGTGAGAAAAAAGACCCCGAGAAGAAGGTTGCCAGTGAGCCTCCAGTAAAGGGCAGAGCACCCTTGGTGAAGGTAGAGGAAGTCACCGTTGAGGAAGGGACACCTGCAGAGCCAGCTGACCCTGGTGAGACTGGACCCACTGGTGCTGGGATGTGGGCTAGTGTTCTCTGTGTTCGCCTTTCTCAGACATCATTTTATTTAGCCTTTCTTTATTGGATATTTGAACTTCATGTTCTCATTCTCTGTTCTCTCTTCCCTCTTCTCTCTTTTTGCTCTCTCTCCTCTCCCTCTTTCTCCCTTCCACCACTCTGTATTGTGACTGCACTGTGTGACCAAAGATGACCTTGAAGATTTTTTCAATATTTTTATTTTTTGTGTACGAATGTTTTGTCTGCATGTATATCTGTTTGCGACATGTGTGCCTGGTGTCTGTGGAGGTCAAAAGAGGGCATCAAATCCCCTGGACCTGGAGTTACAGGTGGTTGTGAGCCACCATGTGGCTCTGGTCCTCTGCAAGAGCAGCCAGTGATCTTAACCAATAAGCCAGACCGACCTTGAACGTCTTATCTTTCTGTTTCCACTTTCCAAGTTGCTAGGATTTCAGGCCGGTTTTAGGAGGTCCTGGGTGTTAGACTCAGACTCTGCCATTGCCAGGCGAGCACTCCACACTTCTTCCCAGTCTACTCTATTTTTTAAAAGATCTTCAAAGGATTTCTAAAAATAGTTTTAAACTATTGCCTCCAGAATTTTTCAAAACTATAGGTCCCTGGCCTTACCTCAGATCTACTGGATCAGAATATGAGGTGAAGGAATAAACCATCCAACCAAGATTAGGAAACCTAATGGTTGTCTTCTGTGAGATAATTCAGTGTCATTCAGAAATATGGAGTCACCTGGAACTAGGAAGTCGATGTTTCCTTGTTGAAAGATTTTCATAAAATACAATTTGAAGTTTGAGGACAGGAACCAAAACAAGCCGACATGTTAGAGTGTGGAAGAAGAACCCAGTGCTGGCTTCAATCTGAAGGAGAAGATGAGGACCCCAGGAAGCAAAGTGCTAATGAAAAGACTGGGCCCTGCTTCTTACTGTAATCCCAGCTCTGGTGGAGACCGAAGCACAAGCTCTCAAGTTCAAGGCCTGTCTGAGATGACGTGTGAAACGTAGACGAAGGGCTGGGTGTGTAGCTCAGTCAGAGAGCGCTTGTCTGGCATACGTGAGGCTGCAGAGGGCAGAGAAGAGCGGGAGAGGGGAGTGAAGTCTCGGGCACCAGAGCACCAAGCTCTGGTGTCACGCCATCATGTACAGTCATGACAAGGCCCGCTCAAGTAGCTTTCTCAGTCATCTTCTAAACCTAAAGATATTCTGCCTGATGTGCAGGGGTGGGCAGCTAGTGTGCCTGCCCTGACGAGGCTGTTCTAGTGTCTCGGGTCTTGAGATAGCTCTGGGTAGATTCTCAAGACAGAAGTCTCACTGTGTATCTCAAGCTATCTCTCAAGTACTGGGATAAATGTATATACCACCACACCTGACCAGAAAGAGAACTCTTAGCAAAATAGAATGGTGCACACCATGATCCCCATAGTCAGGGGGCTAAAGCAGGAAGATCATGAATTAGATATTACTCTGGGCTATTCCTGACTACACAAAAAAACTATGTGTCAAAAAAGAAAAAAAAAGATTTTACAAATTAATCAAAATAGAAGGAGCCTCTTCATTGGGTATCGCCTGCCTGGCCCGAGTCCTAGACATGTGGCCTGGGTGCTAAGGATACTCATGAAAAGGCTTTCATACTCTGGTAACAAAGTCACCAAATCATAGGGATACTTGTCATGTGACAGAAGGCAAATGGAATCCTCATCTCGACTTTGCTCAGAGTAGAGCTTCCCTCAAAACCTAATACAAGGCTCCCAGTACACATTTGTAGATGTTGTTAACTGATTTAATTGCTATAAAAATAAGACTTGGTGAAAGAGTGTGAGCTCCGTTGAATGTCTCACTTACATATGCAGTTTTTGCTACTGGTTGCTTGGTTACAGATAGACAGAAGGCAGGAAACCGTGAGAACACACACAGTAGTAGATGTTCCCTTTTCTTTG
This sequence comes from Ondatra zibethicus, assembly GCA_004026605.1. Taxonomy (NCBI): domain Eukaryota; kingdom Metazoa; phylum Chordata; class Mammalia; order Rodentia; family Cricetidae; genus Ondatra; species Ondatra zibethicus. The sequence goes on along the minus strand of PVIU01013995.1, from coordinate 25,081 downwards.
AGAATGATGAATCCCAGACCTGGGGCATGGGGAAGGCCAGTTTTTGTTTTGTTCCTTGGGTTTTAGTCCCATTTGGTTTTCTCCTTGTACCTGTTTGTACAGCTGCTCCAGTCTCTGTCCCTGTTCCAAGCCCAACCCCTGCTCCAGCTCCGGACCCAGCCCCGATCTCAACACCATCATCGACTGTGGCTGCCACTGTTGTTCCCAAGGCTTCTGCAGGCACCACTGACCCAGAAGAGGCGACAAGGCTGCTGGCTGAGAAGAGGCGGCTAGCCAGAGAGCAGAGGGAGAAGGAGGAAAGGGAGAGGAGGGAGAAGGAAGAGCTGGAGAGGTAAGATGGCGCGTGCCCTCACACTTGCTCTACGGTCAACAATGTGTTGACTTTCCATTCCTCCTGCTCCTTCTCCAGAGTGCTGAGGCTACAGCAGCTGTGTGCCATGCCTGGTTTATTTGGTTCTGGGTATCGAACCTGGGGTTTTGTCCATGATGGGCAAACACTCTACATCCCCAGAACTTTTTTTTTTTTTTTGGTTTTTCGAGACAGGGTTTCTCTGTAGCTTTGGGGACTGTCCTGGAACTAGCTCTTGTAGACCAAGCTGGCCCTGAACTCACAGAGATCCACCTGCCTCTGCTTCCCAAGTGCTGGGATTAAAGGCATGCACCACCACCGCCCTTCCAGAACTACTTTTAAAATCAAATTTTCTTCTGAATAGCAACATACCAACATGGATAAGCAAAGGTTTAAAGGAAGGAAAAAGTATCATATGTAATTCAAGCAATTGCATATGTTTTACATGGTCCTTTCTGTTCTCTGAATGCTTGGAAAATGCTTGTCCAATGCCCAGGCAGATAGGTTTACAGATCCGTGAACACAGTGAAGGCACAGTGGCCAGGTCTGCTTTTGCACTTAACACATCTCCAGCCTTTAAGTTTCTTTATTACCTTTGTATTACTGTAAAGATGCATACTACTGAGAGGTCTGTTAGTTCAGATAAGACTCCTCTCAACTGGGTAGGATATTTAACTGCCTCAGAGTTGCCTGCCAGACATATGCTAGTGTAGCAGTTTTGGCAGAAGCATTACATGCAGGAAAGGCAAATCCATAACCCAGAATAAGTGTCTACTCCAACAAGGACAAAACATTGTCCTTTCCATGGAGGAAGTGGTTCAATGTAGTCAGCCTGCCACCAGGTCACTGGCTGATCACCCCAGGGAATGGTGCCATATCTGGGACTCACTGTTGGTCTCTGATGTTGGCAGATCTGGCACTCAGGAATAACTGTAGCTGGGTCAGCCTTGGTGAGTGGAAATCCGTGTTGTCAAGCCTGTGCATAGCCCCCATTTCTACCACCATGGCCACTTTGTTCATGGGCCCATTGTGCAATGACAGGAATGGCTGGGAAAAGAGGCCATCTCATCTACTTGAGTACTGGACTCCTCCTCAGCTGAAGTCCCCTTTTGATGAGATTTACATGAGACACAAGTATCTCCACATCCTTTGCCCATTTGGAGAGATCTGTCCACATGCTTCTTTCCCAGATGTCTTTCTCACCAATTTTCCAATCATGCCCTTTCCAAGTCCCTCAGCCAATCCTTTAGCTATAGTGCATGAATCAGTGAACAACTGCACACCTGGCCGTTTATCCTTCCACACAAAATGTATGACCGTGTGTACTACCTGAAGTTCTGCCCATTGTGAAGATTTGCCTTCACCAGTGTCTTTCAGGGTTTTCCCATTATGCCGCAGCTGTCCACTTAATGTCCACTTATGGTACCTACATAATACGCAGAACCATCAGTAAACCAGGCCCTAGTCTTCTTTTCCCTAAGTCACCCAATTATAGGGCACACCCCACGAGGCTACAGGTGCATATTTCGCAGCAAACCAGGAATAGAAACTATAGGTATTTGGGCAACTTCTTCATGTAACTTGCTTGTGCCTTCAGAACCTGCTCAATCATGTATAAACCACTTCCATTTGATAACAGATTGTTGCTATGCACACCATACTTTATAACTTAGTGGGTCTGATCACACCAGCTCATTGTAGGCAGCTCAGGTCGCATGGTAACTTGGTGGCCCTTTGTCAAATGTTTAGTTTCCACTACAGCCAAATAGCAGGCCAAGAGCTGTCTTTCAAAGATGTCTGCAGATGATGGTAGAGCATTGCTCTAAAATCCCAAAGGTCTCTTCTGTGATTCACCTATAAGAGTCTGTTAAAGACTCCAACCAGCATCCCTATCTGCCATTGATGCCTCAAGTACCATTGGGTCTGCTGGATCATTTGGTCCAAGTGGTAGAGTAGCCTACACAGCAACCTGGACCAACTGAAGAACCTTCTCCTGCTCCAGGCCCCACATAAAGCTAGCAGCTTTCCAAGTCACTTGGTACATGGGCTACAGTAACATACCCAAGTAGGGAATATGCTGTCTCCAGAATCCAAATAGGCCCACTAAACATTGTACTTCTTTCTTGGTGGTGGGAGGGGTCAGATGCAAAAGCTTCACCTTAGAAGGAGTATCTCTGGAGACCCTACTCCTGGTACCATCTTCTGTCTTAGCCAGTACTCTAGTACCGTGAAGAGACACCATGAACACAGTAAGCTCTTATAAAGAAAAGCATTTAATTAGGGCTTGCTTACAGTTTCAGAGATTTAATCCATTTTCATTGTAGCAATACACAAGCAGACATGGTGCTAGAGAAGTAATTGAGAGTTCTATAGACATCCTGATGCACAGGCAGCCGGAAGAGAGAGTGATACTGGGCCTGGCTTAGGCTTTTGAAACCCCAAAGCCCATTCACCCTGTGACACACTTCCTCCAATAAGGCCACACCTCCTAATCCCTCCCAAGTAGTGCCACTCCCTGATGATGAAGCATTCAAACAAAAAAAAATGGCCTGTGGGGCCATTCTTGTTCAAACCATCACTGTAGTAGCGAGGGGCTCCGGCTGCATTCCCGGCACAGGGCCCCTTGTGCCACCCGGCTCCTGGTGTGTACCCAAAATAATTACACGGAAACTGTATTCATTGAAATACTGCCTGGCCCATTAGCTCTAGCCTCTTTTTGGCTAACTCTCACATATTTGTTTAACCCATTTCTAATAATCTGTGTGTCGCTACTAGTCGTGGCTTACCGGGAAAGATTCAGCATCTCTGACCTGGCAGGCTTCATGGCGGCAGCTCTCTCTAACTCTGTCCCCTTCCCAGCATTCTGTTCTCTTTATCCTGTCTATCTAAGTCCTGCCCTATCAGAAGGCCAAGGCAGATTCTTTATTAACCAATAAAAGCAACCCAAATACAGAAGGTCCATCCTACCCCACATCACGACCAGGGAAGGTGTCCTAGTTTCATTCTGTTGCTCTGATACAATGCTCCCATCTGAAGCCGCTCGTTTGGTTTACTCTTCAGGTCGTGGTCCATCTTTGAGGAAAGCCAGGGCAGCAACTCAAGCAGAAGCTGCGCTCTGACTTGCTCCCAGGGCTGTGCTTTGCTACCCTTCATATGCAGCACAGCCTGCAGTGGCCTGGAGCTCTGCTACATAACTAACCATCAAGACAGTCCCCCACAGACATGGCCACGTTCCCATCTGATCTAGACAATTACTCAAGTGAGGGACTCCTAGCTCAGGTCTTCAGACTGTCAAATTGATAGTTAAAGCTAACTCTGATGGTTTGCTTAACTGGACACCTTCTAGGGCTAGTAAGGCTAATGTCAACAGTTGTCCTAGACAGAGGTGGGGAGGACCTCAGGCCTGGTGTGGGGCACCCTATTGGCTGTGCTCACTCTTCATTGCACAGAAAGCTTCCAAGGTCTGTTCTCCTCCTGACCTGGCATAAAACATTATCTCATTCTAAAATGTTCCCTTGGGTCTGGAGAGGTGGCTTATCAGTTAAGAGCACTGGCTGTGCTTCCAGAGGACCTGGGTTGTACTCCCAGCAACCACATGGTGGCTCACAACCATCTGTAACTAGTTACTGGGCATCCGGTGCCCACTACAGGCACTAGGTATACATGTAGTACACAAACACACATACAAACAAAATACCCATACATGTGATTTTTTTTAATTATGATGTCTTGTTGAAGAGTGGGGATTTAATGGTTATTACTAAAACTTAACTATTTTCAAGTATTCAAGTCTCCCCCGTTTAAAGATGAATTGTAGATCATCTGAAAAGACAAGGAGTCCCCAGAATGTCAGTGGTTGTGGCAGAAATGAGGCTGGAGAGGGAGGATTGTTCCACAACCAGGTTAGAATGTAACGGAAGTGGGGGCTTCCCTTTGCCATATCTGGCCTGCCTTAACAGAAGTGGCGTCATATGCCTTCATTCTTGTCTTTTCCCAGACAAAAGATAGAGGAATTGTCTCGAAGGGTGGCTGAAGAGAGAAGTCGCCGGGAAGAAGAATCCCGCAGGCTGGAAGCGGAGCAGGCCCGAGAGAAAGAAGAACTGGCGCTGCGCCTGGCTGAGGAGGAGCGCGAGCGGTGGGAGAGGGAGGAGGCAGAGCGCATGCAGAAACAGGTATGGACCCTGGCGCAGTTGAGCGGGGTGCAAAGCACGTGTGGGCCCAAACACTGCTACTAACAGCTGCTTCAGAGGGGCCTGCTCCCAGATGATCCGGGCTGCGAAGCAGGTGCAAGGCAGGCAAGGGGGGACTGCTCTAGAAAGGGGGGCGGGACACCTCCACGATGAGGAAGGTATTGCACACCATCACGGCCTCCACCTGTGGTTGCCATGCCTCTGCCTGATAGTGGGGGGAGCTCAGTTGCCGACGAGCTAGACAGGGGATAATCAGCAGAAGCAACTTGTTTTCAGAAAGAGGAAGAAGCCCGAGCCCGGGAGGAGGCGGAGAGGGTCCGGCAGGAACGGGAGAAGCATTTCCAGAGAGAAGAGCAGGAGCGTCTGGAGAGGAAGAAGGTAGGTCTGGGGCAGAAACCTGGAGCCAGCATGGTTCCACTGCCTTCCTGGATCTCAAACTGCCTGAAGACCAAAAGACTAGAACTTTGGTCAGGAACAAAATGTACTCCCCTTGCCTAACATCCCTCAGTATTATTAATGCCAAGAAAGCTGCCAGTTTCTGCCTTCCCCAAAGTAGTTAGTTCTACCACAGAAGCTAAAATGGCTCCGACCTCTGTGAATAACTCCGTTTAGGATGGAGAACAGTGAAATATATTATTGCCAGAATGGACCAGGCTGGCGTGCTTTCTGTATCTCACCCACTCTTATGTGTTCTTTTTTGCAGCGACTTGAAGAGATTATGAAGAGAACTCGGAGGACAGAGACAGCAGACAAGGTGCTGTCGTGGCCTTTTCTAGCTGCTCCTTTGCTCTGTGAGACAGGGTCTCATGGACCTGACCTTGAACATCCTACACCCCTGCCTGCTCTTCCCAAGTGCAGGGACTTCAAGCCTGTATCGTGCTGGCTTTAACTATTCTTGACATGGCTTTCTTTCTCTCTCTCTCCCTTCTCTCTCTCTCTCTCTCTCTCTCTCTCTCTCTCTCTCTCTCTCTATCACACCCCCATCCCTTTGGAGGTCAAACCCAGGTCCTTACAGGTGCCCAGGAAGCATTCTACCACTGGGAACTTCAATTTAAAATTTTTACATTGATTTTTCTCCTTTTTCTAGAAAACTGCTGAACAAAGAAACGGTGACATAACCAAGGGAGTTCTCACTGGAGAAACAGGTATTTCTCTCAGTGAATTCAAGTCAGTTGAAATGTTACTGTGGAGGTCAGAGTGGGTGAGGGCTACATTCATTTCTTTTCTAAGAGCTGCAGAAGAGTGTCTTAAGATTCATGTGTGTGTTTCTGTCTGCTGTGTATGTGTGTGTATATATATGTATGAGTGTGTGTGTGTGTCTGTGTCTATCTGTATATGTGTGTCTGTGTCTGCTATGTGTATCTGTATGTCTGTCTGTGTGCGTATATATGAGTGTCTATCTGTGTGTGTGTCTGTGTACCTGTATGTATGTGTGACTGTGTGTGTGTATGAGCATCTATCTGTATGTGTCTTTGTGTCTGAGTGTGTATGTATATATATATAGGAGTGTCTGTGTCTGTCTGTATGTCTGTGTGTATGTATGTGTCTGTGTGTGTGAGCATCTATCTTTGTGTGTATGTGTGTCTGTGTATCTGTGTGTACTCACAGAGTCCAGAAAAGGGTGTCAGTTCCCCTGGAGCAGAGTTACAACTGGTTGAACTGCCTGACATGGTTGATTTTAACTGCTGAGTCATCTCTCCCTAAGGGCTTTAAATGTACACATTTGGATAGGGTTTGTCTGTCTGTCTGTTTGGGGTTTTGTTTGAACTAGAGTCTTATTCTGTACTGCAGTCTGGATTTGAATTCACTATACATCTGAGGGTAATCTAGAACTCCTTATCTCCTTCCTCAGACGCCCAAGTGCTAGGATTACAAGCCTATGTTCCAGCTGAAACTTACATGTTCATAACTTGTATTTATGAAGTGTTTCCAAAAAAAGATTTAAACATTCCTTTTAGTCCTGACTTCAAAAGAGAGATAAAATTTAAAGTGTGCTGGTTTCATTGTAACTTGTTCATATACTGTGGTTTTGGGGTAGATTATTGTTTCTTGGGAATTTAAAACAAGTAATAGCTTAAATAAAAATGAAATTAACCTTAGTTTTCGTCCTCCTGTCTAGCTAGGGTGGTTTTATTTCTGTGTGTGATTCTTGGATAGTAGAGAACTCATGCTTAGCTACTGACACTCTAGCTGTGTTTCTCTGCATATGAATACTGCCACAGTTTTGCTGTGCTCGTGCTTGCCGTTCGGGGATTCCACCTCACCCAGCCCCTTGCATGATGTGGTCTTTCCAAGAATGTTACCATTGGTACGGGCTATCACGGTTTATAGGACTTTAATTTAGCCCATCATAGATTTGAGTCAGATGTCAATAATGTTAAGCTGGACTCCAACATCCGTTGCAAATTAGATCAGGACAGCACACTGTGGGCTTCCATTTGTGAAATTTGTGTGTGTGTGTGTGTGTGTGTCCAGAACTAACCTAGTATAAACAAAAGTCAGGGACAGCACACTGTGAGCTTCCATTTGTGAAATTTGTGTGTGTGTGTGTGTGTGTGTCCAGAACTAACCTAGTATAAACAAAAGTCAGGGACAGCACACTGTGGGCTTCCATTTGTGAAATTCGTGTATGTGTGTGTGTGTGTGTCCAGAACTAACCTAGTATAAACAAAAAATAAAATAGTAACATTTATTCGTGCCTTTCAGGCTGCTGAGCAGTAAGAACTTTGCCGGTGTTAATGCATTTAGTGCTCGCAGTAGCTTGCCAGGCAGGTCCCATTATCCAGGAAGGATTAGAGTTTGACTTGCCCGACATCCCATCGGTAGTACATTGTCAAGTCAAGTCAGATATCCAAGTTGTGGTTCCTAGGGGCTGGATTTGATTGGAGGAGATTATTAACTTTGCTGTCCTTGGTGTGTCCAGAGGCATCTGCACTACCACGTGTGACCTCCCCAGGAAATGGAGAGTCTGCAGACAGCCCACATGGAGTCACTTTACAGCAATCAGAGGTGACCACAGAGAGGTGAGTTAAAAACTGAGGCCTTTCCCATCGCCATGTACAGTGCAAAGCACTGTGTCCTCGCCCCTAGGGGAGTGCCAGCGTTTTAACTGGAACAATTTTTTTGCAGAGCTTGTAACTCTAAGAAAAAGGAAATCACCTTTTTCTTCACTCTTGATGGTGAGGTTTGAGTGACTATTAAAGAATATTACAGCCAGCCCTGTTGGCACCAGCTTCCAATCCCTGAAGCAGCGGGATAAAAATGCAGGGCCAACTTGGACTCCAGGGAGAGCACAAAGCTTGGGTCAGCTTACTACAAAGAAGGGAGGAAGGGGAAGGGGGGAAGAGTCAATTCATCCTGTACTGAGAGCTTTGAGTGTCAATGCTTTTGTTATATTGAAAAGCTGGGTACATTAACCCCAGCACTTAAGAAAGAAGCTGAGGCAGGAGATTGCTACAAATTTGAGGCTGATCAGGACTACATAGCAAGACTATGTTATAAACAAAATCGGTATGATGGTTGGTTCATGCCTGTAATCCCAACTTGAGGACAGCCTGGACTGCGGAGTCAGACCCTGTCTCAGCAACAAAGAAGAACACACAAAAGAAATAAAAACAAAACAGCAGGGTGCAGTGGCACACACTTGTAATCCCAGCACTCGGAAGATTGAGGCAGAAATATCCAAAATTCGAGATTATCCTTGGCTACGTTCCATTGAATCTAGTCTGGCCTACAGAGTGAACAGGGTGAGACCCTATCTCAGGAAAAAAGAAAAATAAATAAATAAAACAGAGAGAGACATACAGAGACAATGAGAACTAATTTGCATTCTCATCGGCCACGTACAGGATTCCTCCATGCCCACTGCATGCTGAGCAGGATTCTCGCCGAGTCCTGGAGCCGCTCTCCTCACCTGTCTTCTTTCCCATAGCAGATTCGTCCCTGAAAGCGTATAGAATTTTATGGGGGGGGGGGGATTGGAGAGATGGCTCATAGGTTAAGAGCATTGCCTGCTCTTCCAAAGGTCCTGAGTTCAATTCCCAGCAACCACATGGTGGCTCACAACCATCTGTAATGGGGTCTGGTGCCCTCTTCTGGCCTGCAGGCAAACACACACAGACAGAATATTGTATACATAATAAATAAATAAATATTTAAAAAAAAAGAATTTTATAGGGATCAGGGTCTCACAGTGGTTGGCCTAGAACTCACTGTGTAGACCAGGCTGGCCTCAAGGTTGCAGAGATCCCCCTGCCTCAGTCTCCTGGGTACTAAGATTATAGTTATCTACCATTATGCCCAGAAGTACTTAGAGCTGAAAAGGGTGGGACCAACAAAAGTAGCTGTGACTGTCGCTGACCCTGATGACCTGAGTTCCACCCTCAGGACCCACATGTTGGAAGGAGAAAACTGTCTCCTGCAAGTTGCCCTCTGACCTCTGCATTCACACCCTGCCATGTGTACGTACACGTCCAGACGCAAATAAATATATGTAATTTATCTTTAATAAATGAAAACCAGGTGTGGTGGTGAACACCTTTAATCCCAGGCAGAGGCAGAGGATCTCTGTGTGCTCAAGGCCAGCCTGGTCTGCTTAGTGAGTTCAAGGACATCCAGGGCTATATAGAGATAACCTGTTTCAAAAAAAAAGAAAAAGAAATGAAGAACTTGATAACCTTTGGTAGTTTCCTTTGGTAGTGATCTTTTCTAGCAGATTGTCCTATTTGATAAGTATTATGAGCAAAAAAAAAAAAAAGTTTTTTTTTTAAATCTAAGATGCAAATTTGTCTCAGTTCCCCAACTTCGCCATATTTGTTAATAGTGATGTGGTCAGTCAACAGTGGATCCTTATTTGTTAATATTTAGGGGTACACATAGACAGGGCTAGGGGACAACTCTGTAATGTCAGCTCCCCCCTTTTACTTTTTATGGATTCTGGGGAGCAAACTCAGATCATCAGGCTTGGATCCTGTGTTAGCAAGTGCCTTCACCTGCTGAACCATCCCTATGGCCCCGAGTTCCTGTTTTATTTCAAAGTTGTAAACTTATTTTAAAATAATTTTTTTCTCTAAAACTAAGCTTAATTCTAACTCTTTCTATTTTTGATCCCGCACATTCCCCAGTTCTCCGGTTTTGGAAAAGCAGCCAAATGAAAATGGAATGTCTGTTCCAAATGACAACTTTGAAGAGATCATAAACTTACCTGCTGGATCAAAGGCATCCAGATTAGATTTAACCAACAGTGAGAGCCCAGAAATTCCTTTGAAACCAATTTTGGCCTTTAATGATGAAGGGACACTTGGGCCCCTACCTCAGGTAGATGGTGTGCAAACACAACAGACCGCAGGTGAGCTCGTCTTCAACTGCCTCCTGAAATCCTCAGAACTGATACCTAAGAGAGAGTGAATGGTTGTTTTGTCCTTGGTGGGAACAAGTAGGCCACTGTAGAAAAGATTGTGCATGGATCTTCGAAGCTGAATTTTGTGTTGCTTCAGGCGACTTCTAGGCCCTTTCTGCCCTCCTAGGGAGCACCCACTACTGGGTGCCAAGCATCAGAGAGGCTTTGTATTGAAGTAGACTCTTCTATAACTGATGCCCCACTGGGCCAGTTTCTTCACTGGAAACAAAACTGGGGCTTTGTCCCTCTTCCTCACGTCATCAATACTTGATTGAAGACTGCCTTGGGGTCTCTTGTCGTTATCTCTCACTTGTGTTTTACAACCTCAATTCATATGTTACTGTTGTCTTTTTAAAATACAGCACAACCCAGTTAGGATAGCAGTGGTAAGAACAGCACTCTAAACCAGGATCTTGTTCGTGACTACTAAGCCTACCTGGGCCTCGCTTGTACAGTCTTCAAGACAAGTTGACCTCAGGTCTTCATGCAAAAAGGGCAATAGCTATACTGGTAACCAAAACAGAAAGCAGTGTCAAATATTACTAATTCAGTGGTCGTTCGCTCCATGACACAATCCCAGCTATGTCAGGGATAAGTGGACTAGGCCCAGAGCTCTATCTCAGCAAGCCCAGGTTTTGTCTACCTGCCTTCCCAGCAGATTGCATTCACCAGCATTTCTTTATACTGTTCTTATGGAGAGAACTGGCCAAATTCCAGAGTTGAAATGGAGTCTGTAGAGAGGGCTCTAGTCAAACTGTTTTGCCTGTGAACTCCTAACACTTTAACAAGTGAAGAGGCCCCTGGTGAGCCAGTTCCCAAATGAAACTTACCCTCTTCTTCTCTAGGCTATTATTGGCTTTAGTAAACTCCATCTTCTAGGCTGTGAAAATGGGTGTCTAGTCTCCTATGGTCTGACCTTGTGATTGTTAAGCCTGTTTAATGTTCTGTTGGTGGAAACAAACATGGCGGGTGCTGTTTCCTGATGTCACATCCCAGATTTGTTGGGAAGGAAAAACTCCCATGTGGTTTTCTGCTTCTCTTCCCATGTTCTAAATCATCCTTTAAGCTGTCATGCCCTTCTTAAGTGCTCGTCCACCCTTCCACCACCTTTCCCCGGGAAATCGTCTCGTTTCCCATCTTGAGTGGTGTAGTGTTCCCTTGGGTGACTACTTATTAATAAGCATTCCTTCATCCTCCATTGAAGTTTGGAGCTCTAAGCATTGAATGAGGTTGCAAGACAAATGAATGTAGTTTTCTTAGAAGTTATGGATTTAAATTATCAAAGCATGGAGTTTCTAAGTCAATGATATTCCCTAAACTGAATTGAAAGGGCATGCATTTTTCTTAGTACTGGCATTAACTTAAATATGCTTGTGAACACCCACACACTCTCCTGTTCTTGTTTACGTTTGGTTGTTTTGTGGTGCTGGGGAGCAAACCCAGAGCCTCATGTGTGCTAGGCAAGTACTCTACCACTGAGCTATACGTCCACAATTGCTTATCTTATGCACGACACTATATAAAGTCATGGTGATTTTATTTTAGAAATATATAAATGTAAGATAGCCATAGTATTCTGTAAACCACTGAGTTACACATCTACAATTGCTTATCCTTATGCATGATACTATATAAAGTCATGGTGATTTTATTTTAGAAATATATAAATGTAAGATATGGCCATAGTATTCTGTAACTGAGATTTTAGATGCATTTGTATTAATCTATTTTCTTTTCTTTCTCCTCATGTAGAAGTCATATGAACATTTCCTCTGAAGAACCAAAGCAAACATTTTCTATAATTAATGGAATTTCAGGCTCCGAAGGAGCACCTCTCTCCAGTTTTCTAAAAAGTTCTTGACCATCATTTTGAAAAGACTTATTAAAGCCAGCTAAAGACAACAGACTGGGCAGCTTTTCTAATCATTTTCGCCAATGTTCCTTATCTTGAGACCTTGAGGTGGCTTTTCCAGTGTGTTCCTTCTCAGCAAATCAATATTTTTCTGCATTCTTTTAAAAAAAAAAAAGCATTTGACTATAAAATAGACTGACAAAGCTTGATTTTTCACACAGATCTTTTCATTTTTAAACTTCAGTATATAAAATTGGCAAAAATAAATACCTTTTACAATGTAATACTTGAAAATGAGTACCTCTTTGCTCTCCACGTAGAGTAAATGGGAGGTGTCTAAACAAAGCTACTTGCGTAGATGTTACCGCAAACGCTGTTTGTAGAGGCAGAGGATGGCCAGGCCACCAGGCTCTCGCAGACACAGCTTGTACATGGGCGTCCTGTAGAAGACCCAGCTGCCACAGTCTGAGACTATACCGACAAGGTTGAAAATGTGAAAACTTTTTTTTTGTCAGAGCAAGAAAATAATCTGCTGTCCTCTTAAGTAATGTATTTATAAGAGCTCCTTTTTCAGACAGATGAATTAGAACAATGGCAATGTGCAAATATGCTCTAGTAGATACACTCCGTCTGCTGCCAGGGGAGACTCTTAGGACGTCACGGGCTATCCCTCAAGTTTGTATGTTGCTGCTGTCCCCGGTGACGGTGGGACTTATCTCTTTGCCTTACGTGATCACGAATGATGTGGGGAAAATAAATATTTAATATTCTCTAGATCAAAAAAGAGTTTGGTTCTGCTCGTTTCAGAGCAATGGAAACATGATGGGATGTGGACTGTGTGTGGGACACAGACCTCTTTGGATGTCCTTGGTCTGCATGGCGTCCATCAGCTCTTCGTCTCTTGTCGTCATTCTTTGCGTTTGCTGCCGAGCCCGGCTGTACAAACTTGCACTTTCATTTGCTAATATAAATTCAATTTTATTTTCCCACTTAAAAGACAACTAATAAAGAATGGAGAAGGGATGCTGAGGGAAACGGTTTTATGTGGAGTGTTAATGGGAAATAAATTTCTACCACTATGATGTATCGGTTTTATACAAAGAACGAATGATTACTCTACAAGATTTAATGAGAGACTATTCATCTATTGTATTGTTTCTTTTAAATCCAAGCACATAATCTTTACCAACAATTTGTAATTTGTTAAAACATTAATTTGTGCGGTGTTCCTATTATTTGGTTGTCCATGTACATCTAGATACTGTATTAAAAAAAATCTGTTCAACAAAGTTGTTTTATTTATTTAAGTCTACCAAATATGAAACACCAATAAAGTCTTTGACATAGTTTTACCTGTAGGGTTTTTATGTTTTAGCTTCGTTCAGGTAAATACTCACAGGCACACACACATTCTGTCAGCAAAGCAGTCCTCCCTCAGCAATGAGGCCAAGCCACTCTCCTGCCAAAGTACACCTCTTCCCCATGATTAATTCCTGAGTCTTCAAATTGCCTTCCATTTGAACTTCATTGGCATTTTCCCAGCTTCTCCTATATGGAATAAGTTTATTAATATTCAAAATAACCATTGCGTTTTGACTGAGTTGTCTTTTTTTGTTTATATATTCATTAACAAACTACAAGCTTTCTAAGTGATCAAGTTTTAATTAAAGGTGATATATTTCATTACATTTTGTTAAAAGCCAGAGTGCCAGACAGTGAGTTAGACCTTTATAATGGCTGGTTGCTTTCTGTCTGCTCTTGAAGACACTCCCTCAAGGAAGTCTTCAGTGGGGCACTATATTTAAGTGGACTGCTTGGGGCTCAAATGTAACCCTCACAGTGGGATAGGTTTGAGTGGCTTTTAGTTCCTTTCAACACTATTGACCACTGTGTAGGTCAGTTTGGTCACTCTCCAGTCAAGGTTCATTTAAAAGAAGCTTCTGGCTAGTACAGAAAGGTAAACCTGTATGTTTCTCCTGCATTTCCTCACTACCTGAAACAAACTGAATTTCTCACATGGATGCATAGTAGCAAGCTGAGCCACTGGAAGCTTGGGCAAGTCCCTTCCATGTACTTAACTGTTCCTGCCAACATCTTCCCTGATAGAGACTATTGGTGAATCAGGCACCCTGGTTGAATCAGGTAACAGCATCTTAAACCTGAGTGAAGGTTGGAGAAAGGTTGTGTGAGTCGAACTGAAAGTCATTAGCTTACAAGATTGCTAGATTCTTAAACTTCATTAACATTTCGACTCCATACATTTTTCTTGGCAACGCTTCCCTTTCAAGCTGCATTCACCAAGGAAAACCCCATACTGTTCCTTATGCTAACCAACACTGCTGTTGACGTAGTTGATAAATTTGGTATTTCATATGCTGTCTAAGGGACTTTCAAGGCAAGATAGACATATTTATTGCATTGCATAAATATGCATTATGAGATTTTTAGTGATTTTATTGGAGGTGTTATTTGAAATGGGGCACCATTTTGTCATGCAGACTCATCTCAAACTCACCATCCTCCTGCCTCAGCCTCCGGATCCTGAAATTACAGTGGGTTACCACACCAGCTCACATCCAAGGTTTATAAGTGCAACTTTTGAAAACACATCTTTACAATGGCCTTACTGTTTAGCTCAGGCTGGCCTCGACCTAGTGGGCATCCTGCCTCAAATTCTGAGGCTGCTATTACAGGTTGCCACCACAACCCAAATCAAATATTAAATTTATGTAATTAATATATATTGAAATACATATTACACATAATATATTACAATAAATATTAAATTTAGTAGTCACCAATAAGTTCACATATCTTAATGCAATTTTTAAAAAGATAGTCTCATGCTGGGCGGTAGTGATGCACGCCTTTAATCCCAGCACTCGGGAGGCAGAGGCAGGCGGATCTCTGTGAGTTCAAGACCAGCCTGGTCTACAAGAGCTAGTTCCAGGACAGGCTCCAAAGCCACAGAGAAACTCTGTCTCGAAAAACCAAAAAAAAAAATAGTCTTACTATATCAGTTTGATGCTTAGTTCATATTTTCTAGCTTGCTTGCTCTCTATGAGACGGTTTTGCTAGCCTCAAATTTGCCATCCTCCAGTCTCTGCCTCCCACCCCTTTAACCAATGGAAATCAATTACTCTTTAGTCTTTTCTGTGCTAGACATTAAAATACATAATGAAATGTAAATGCGGTAATTACATCACTGGATCATGTTCGCAAAAGCGTGGTTTTGAAGATTAACTTTCAAGACGCATCCTCCCTCCCTCCCTTCTGTTTTCATGAGAAGTAAAGCACACTTAGAGATACTGCTCTAGGTTGGGCTGGCAAGATGGCTTAGCCACTAAAGGCTAGGTTCACATCAAGAGACAATATAGGTTGTCGTTTCCTTACACCTGGTTGGCCCCTCACTGTCTGGAGGAGACACTCTGAAGGATATCATGTAACCAAAAGGGATGCTTTATGTTGTTTGTAATTATCTTGTTTCCTTGGTGACTGGTTTTTATGTCTGACAGATTTGACTTTGAGTCTTAGCAGTGGAAAGTCACTTTAGCAATCAGTGTCATAATTAAGAAAATTAAGAAGAAATGTAAATTGTTTTAAAAGAAGTAGCCGCAGGCTGGAGAGGTGGCTCAGCAGTTAAGAGCACCAGCTGCTCTTCCAGAGTCCTGAGTTCAATTCCCAGCATCCACATGGTGGCTAACAACCATTTGTAATGGGATCTGGCGCCCTCTTCTGGCCTGCAGACATACATGCAGACAGCACTCATTAACCACCCCACCCCCAGCAGAAAAAAAGTAGCAAGAAAATCCTGTTTGAATGATCAGTTCTCTGATGCTTCATAGGACAGTAGAGAGAAAGGGTCAAGAAGAAAGGAGAACAAAAATGACAAAGCCTTACTTGGATCAGGTACCAGGTCTGCAGCTAATTCGTCTCAGACAGCCTGCTGAGTTGCTTGTGTGATTTTAGCTTTTATTACTCTTTACTCTTTGGGAGGCCCACCACCCAGCTCCCAAATAAATCACACATGAAGGCTTATTCTTATAATACCTGGCCCTGGCTTGGCTTATTTCTAGCCACTTTTCCTTAAATTATCTCATCTACCTTTTGCCTCTGGGCTTTTTCCTTTTCTTAAGACTGTATGTCTTACTTTCGCTCCTACTCCATGGCTGGTTGGGTGGCTGGGTGGTGTAACATGAGGGTCGGGGTTTCTGTCTTGCCCAGTTCCCGCAGCCAGTAAGCCCCAAAGAAAATCACACAGAGAGTCTGCATTAGGTTATAAACTGATTGGCCCATTGGCTCAGGCTTCTTATTAGCTCTTGTAGCTTATATTAACCCATTATTCTTATCTATGTTAGCCACATGGCTCATTACCTTTTTCAGAGGAGCAGGTCACATCCTGCTTCTTTGGTGGTCTGGGCAGGACTGGGGAGGAATGGCCTTCCTCCTTCCCAGCATTCTCCTGTTCTCATTGCCCCACATTTACTTCCTGTCTGGTTGTCCCACCTATACTTCTTGCCTGGCCAATCAGCATTTATTTAAAACATGATTGACAGAATACAGACAATTCTCCCACACCACTTCCCCCTCTTTTTTTTTTAACAAAGGAAAATATCCATAGTCCATTTTTTTGGGAATGTGGGCATAGTATTCCAGGCTACTTCTGACTGGTTGGGGGTGCTGATAATCTTATGGGGACCTAAAGAAAATTTAGAGTTATGATCAAGTCCTGACTAGAGTATCCTGTGAGGCTTGATCATCTCAGGCAGCATCTTGAGTCTGTTCTGGATGTAGAACCCAGACATCTGGGCCATCTGTTCCTACCGGAGATTTCTCAGGTGGTCTTCCTTGATCAAACCTGAGTTTTCTTAACTCAGAATGAATCCACAGCCTCTCATTTCCTGTGGAAACAAAAGCAAAATCTCATCTCCAAAGTAACATACCTTTTGACTTAGAATTTTGAAGTCAAGGTATTTTCAAATACCTATCTTGGATTAATTCAGCAGCATTTATAAGCAAATATCTTTTAGCAGCTGTTGCTCCTTCCTCGGCATTCAAACAATTCAAAACAATTCAAAGAGAGCATAATAACATGCAGCATAAAGACTCTCTGTGTGATTTTCTTTGGGGCTTACTGGCTGGGGGAACTGGGCAAGACGGAAACCCTGACAAGCTGGCCCTCATGGTACAGAATGGTGCCCCACGTTGGGTGCCAGATAAAGCGTGAATCAATCCCACACCAGTTTGGAATTATTATTAAAAGGGTTATTTATTTGAGGGGAAAAAACTTACAGAATGCCATCCTAGACAACAGCCCTATACATAACCAGGAAAGGAGTCTAGTCTCTGGAGTCCGAAGCAAGAGAGTGAGAGGAGGGCTGCTGCTGCTTTTAAAGAGAAACAGACCACGCCCCAGTGGGCTGGTATCCCAAAGGCTATTGGCTGAAAGAGTGGAAAGAGCTCCCACAGAAGGGTGTCTGGCCCCTAGCATCCTCCCTCTCCTTGTTTTCTTGCTCCTTGATCTTCTTCCTCCCAGATTTCTCCTATTTATTCTCTCTGGCTGCTAGCCCACGCTCTCCTTTCTTCTGCCCAGCTATGGGCTGTTGCTCTTTATTAGACCAATCAGGTGTTTTAGCCAGCAAAGTAACACAGCTTCACAGAGTTAAATGCAACACATCTTTGCGTCATTAAAAGAAATGTTCCACAACATAAACAAACGTGACACATCTGAAAATATTCCACAACACTTGTGTTTCTCTTAAATTTTTCCCTCTAAATGGGAAATGAATGCCCATCTCAGCTGAATGATAGTCTTAAGCACATTAGTAATTGTTCAATAAATGATACAACAGTTTTGAGATGACTGTGGAAGACGGCCTTGGAGAAGGCAGATTAGTAGGAAATGGAGTTGATGAGTGGGAATGTCACTGTTTTCAGTGTTTCTAATGGTATCCTTATGCCATAAGCACTGTAATGAGATGCTCATTGTGGGCATTATGCCAGGGGAGCGAAGCAGGAAGGAATCATTGTCTTGAGAGCAGTATAACAAGCTTGGTGTTTCTAATCCTTTCCAGGTGTTACTGTATGTTACTCTTGTAATTTATCATCACACTTCCATCAGCCTCTCCCAAGAATTACATTACTTGTTATTTCTGTATATTTGAGGCATTTCCTGACATCCTTTGACATACCTGTCCTGTTGACACCTGGACATGCTAACTGCTTTTCCAGAGGTCACCGTCATCAGTCTTGGGCACAGGAGGCTGCTGGAGGAAGCTAACAAAGCAAGGGAACTCTAGAGCAGTCACTAGGAAGGATGGAGCCCTTCACATTTATTTAGCTGTGACTTTTCCTCCCTACATGGAGTTGCCCCTCCCAGATGCCAGAAGAGAGGGTTTGGAGAGGTAACAGCTGTATCCCCTTCTTGGATTGGGGTATCAGAGAGAGTATTCTTGCTTGTCTGTTGCTAGTTATAAAGTCCTTCCCTTCTGAGTAGCTGGAAGAATGATTCCCTACTTCTCAACTGGGCTTACCCTTCAGTTATGTCACCAGTGGCTTCTGGCTGGGGCATTAACCATGCCCTACAGTTGCGGATTAATTGATAGACAGTTGGCAAAATTAAGTGGGGTTTGTTTTTTGTTTTTGTGTAGCCCTGGCTGTCCTGGAACTCACTCTGTAGACCAGGCTGACCTCAAACTCAGAGATCCACCTGCCTCTCCTTCTTAGGTGCTGGATTAAAGGTATGTACCACCACTGCCTGACAAGGGGGAACCAGCCTTAGTGACTAATATTTTGCCAAGGTAAGAACAATAAATGAATTCTCAAGGCTTCTCTCAGATCCATTCCCTGAAGCCTTATATCTTGTACTGACACATCTGAAGGCTCTTGTCTAGAGCCATGAGTGACCAACTGGCCACAGAGAATCAACCCTGTGATATGTCTGTATTATGCAGCTCTCTCTCCAGCTATGTGAACTCTTACCTCCTGTGTACTTCACTCCCTTTCTTCACTGGATTAAACTCCTATCCCTCAATGGCTTGTGCTGCTCCATTTGGGGGAAAGATTACATTTCTTCCCTAGTTGGTTCCCTTCATGACTTAGCTAAAGTACTTAACCTTCACCATAGGAATGAGAGTTACAGCTCAGTGGTAGAGCACTTGCCTGACATGTGAGGTCCTCCGTTTCACCTCCAGTACCTGAAAAGCACTCTTGTCATAAATCATGCCTCCAACCCTGCCTAATGGCACATGCATATCACCCCAGAACTGATGGATGGAGTGATGTTGATGAACCCCAAGTAGCACTGAGGATGCATGGCCACCCCAAGAAATGAGGACGAGGCAAAGAGAGAATCTATCTAGAATCCCCTAAGTAGAAGGATGCTGACACCATGGTTTTGGATGTCTAGGCTCTGGAAGTATGAAACAATAAAATACAATTATAAGAGGTGGTATTTATGCTAGGCGGCGCCTTTAATACTGGCACTCAGAAGGCAGAGCCAGGTGGATTACTGTAAATTTGAGGCCAGCCTGGTCTACAATGCAAGTTCCAGGACAGCCAGAGCTGTTACACAGAGAACCTTGTCTTGAAAAACAAGACAAGACAAAATGACAAGAAGAGGTGTTATTTATTCTGTGATTTTTTAAAATTTATTTTTCAGGGGTGGGGAAGGACACACACCATGGACAGAGGACAACTTGTGGGAGCCAGTACTCTGCTTCCGGTCCTGGGTCAAGTGGTCAGTCTTGGTGGCAAGGGCCTTTGCCCACTGAGCCATCTCGTTGGCACCACATTCTTCAATTCTGCATGCATTTAGGTATGGTGGAGGAGGAACCTAAAGCCAACCTGGATAACAGTACAAGACCATCCTAAAAAGGGGGATGGGGGCCGGGCTAGAAAATGGTTTAACAGTAAACATTGCCGCCCTTCCAGATGTCCTGGGTTCAAGTCCCAGCATCCACATGGAAACTTACAACTGTGTGCAATTCCAGATCCAGGGGATTTGATGCCCTTTTCTGACCTCCTTGGACAGCAGTGACGTACGTGTGCGTGTGCACACACATTATATACAGGGAAAGCAGCAATGGAACATGTGGTGTGTGTGCACGCGTGTTGCGCACACACACGCGTGCACACACACACATTATATACAGGGAAAACATTCACACACGTAAAATAAATTTTAAAAAAGACTAAGCAGTGGTGGTACACGCCTTTAATTCCAGCACTTGGGAGGCAGAGGCAGTTGGATCTCTGTAAGTTCAGGGCCAGTCTGGTCTACAAAGGGAGTTCCAAAACAGAAAGGACTCCTGTACAGTGAATCTCTGTCTCAAAAAACCAACCAAACCAACAAAAACACTGCATACCCTGTTGTAATGGCAAAATAGTTTAATGATAAACTCAAAAAAAAAAGTAAAAAAGTCTGAATCTTCTTTGTCTTCAGAAACAGAATGGACAAATAAGCAAACAGTCATGCGAAAACTAAAGCCGGGTTTCTCGGTGTCAGACTTCTTAGATACACATAATGAGGATGGCGGCTGGGATAAAGCCCTGGGAATTGAATCAGTCTGGAGGTTGGATATGAAGTGTTTCAGATACTGGGTTCTCTCTCTCTCTGTGTGTGTGTGTGTGTGTGTGTGTGTGTGTGTGTGTGTGTGTGTGTGTGTGTGTGTGTGTATTTATCTCTTAGCTCTGTCTACTGGGAGCAAAATGACACAGAAATATTGACAGCCCACTGACGACAAGCCTAGAACCTAGACAGTGATTACTAAAGCCTGCCCCTCTAAAAGGACCCATAGCCCTTTGCAGAAATGGCCTCAACTAGTCAAACAGGAGCAATGGTTACTTTCTGTGGAAGTCTGTTCATAGAGACAATGACTAGCTCCCTTTAAAAGCATTAATCATTCTCCAATAAGCCAGGAGCCTTGGGCATTAAACACCTTCCCTAAAGACTTGCAACTGTGAAGGGGCAGGGGTGGACTCTGATTCTCACCCCCTCCAGCTGGTTCAGGCTGCTTGCCACTCTTCTATACTTATTTGTAGAAAGAACAAATTGCTATGGATGGATAGATGGATGGATGGATGGATGGATGGATGGATGGATGGATGGATGGATGGATGGTGCCCTTCTGGTGCTTGGATTCTGCAGGACACATTTCTTAGCTGTTTTTCTGGAAACTGATTCATTCAGCATGGTGTTGAGGGTTGGCCTGAAGTTATAGGTCTTAGCAATTGTCCCAAGTGATTGTTAAAATCCAGGTTCTCTCTTGGTGTGTGTGTGTGTGTGTGTGTGCGTGCGTGCGTGCGTGCGTGTGTGTGTGTGTGTGTGTGATGCCTTCTCCAGGGCTGATGTGTTGACCTGACATTAAGACTCCTTATCTGGTACTCTGACCCACATGGCAGCTGTGTTTAGTCCACAGTAGCCCTCCTGGAGCTGAAACTGTAGCTCCTGTCTTAGGAGGAAACTAGGAAGTACTTACTTCTGTATCTTTCTAGTAGTGGCCATGGTCACCTGGAGTGAGCCCTGGTTATGCCTGTCCCTCGGGGTATGCATTAATGGGACCTGGTTACTCTTCAAAGGGCCTCTGGATACAGATTAGATCTTCAAGCAGCCAGAGCCCCTGCCTGGTTCCCACAGGCAGCCTATCTCCCGCGAAGGCTCTGGTTTGTCCCCATCTCTAGTCAGCAGATCACTGACCAGACCATGATACACTTTGTCCCCAAGACTTAAAAGAACCACCAGACCGTGAGAGCCATTTGTAGCCTCACTGAACAGCAGCAGGAACTGCCGCAAACTAAAGTAGCTTCGAGCATTCAAATCACAGAGATAAGGCTCTTCAGTTCTCAATGGTCTGAGCGGCCCTCCCTCTTTCCATCTCCGACAAGGCTATTCTCCACCATCCTGCGGCTCACCCCATTTCCCAGTGCTCTCTGGCCCTCTCTTGATAATGACATCATTACTCACCCTCCAGATGGAAGTGACAAGGGTTGCCATGACAAAGCAAACAGGCTGTGCTGGCAAGGGGCTCTTCTTGGGTGTGTGTTTAATCTGAGCTGTGGCTCTCAAGGCTGAGGAAATCTGCCTGTCTGACAGACTGGAAATCACAATAAAATAGAAACGGCACGGGCAACTTGACAAGATGTTTAAAAACATACATCAGTACAATGAAAACTTCATTATGCCTAATGCTGAATAATCCAGAAGTCTTCTAATTCTAGACTTAAAATACAGTTGATAACACTAAACTATGACAAGAAAAATGATTGCTTTGCTTTTGTCTCTATCTTTTCTTTCCAGTGAGGGTTTTAGAGGAGTGTCTCTGAGGCAGAGTTTCTCTGTGCAGCTTTGGCTGTCCTGCCTCTGCCTCCTGAGTGCCGGGATTAAAGGTGTACGCCACCACACCCAGTCTTCCTTCTGTCTCATATCTCCAGGTTATTTTTCTGTCAATCAAACAAGAATGATTACCTTTAAGCATAATCTGGAACAATATGCATGACAGTGACCATCTCTGCTAAGAGCATACTCTGGGCAGGCCTGGGGGGCCTCTCTTGCATCCTTCCAACACCTGGTAAAGGTTATTATTCAAATTTCAAAGATGACGAAAAGGAGGATTCTAGTCATGTGAGCTGGAGCTGCCTCTGGAGCCTGTGTTCCCTCTTGCAGACAGTCAAGGACAGTGACACAGAACCTCTGTAACTAATGTGCTGAAAAGAGAATGTCTACAAAATAGAGTTGAGAACTAAGCGTCTAGGAGCGTCGCATGTCTGCTCCTACCTTAGCCCGGAAATAACATAACAAATAAAGCAAGCATCCGAAATCAGCGGTCATGGGCTGTAAGTATTAACTCGTCTGTCCATTTTGTTCGCCCTGCTGTTCCCATGGAGACAGAGCTCCTCCATTTCTCTGGAATTCAAACCACCCAGGGGATATGACTGTGCAAGCTTTGAGAGAAGCCCAGTAGAGAGAGTTACTGTGCAAAAGCCTAGGGCCCTGTACGACTTGTTCACTTTCCTTCTCTTTCTTTCTCTCTCCCTTTCCTGTGCTCCTTAGAAACTGAATGGTATGGATCTTGTAATGAGACACAGATCTCATAAAATAGTTCTCCATTTGCAAGCTTCTCTAGGTGAAGAGAAAGAAACCGCCATGGTGACGGGGCATTTCTGGCTCGCAGCAGCAGCAACCACCTCACCCAGAACAATTCTCTGAGGTGGGAACCATCTACAGACCTGGCAGACGTCACTTATACCCACTGGGACCAATTAGCCATTTCACATTATGTAATCCAAGCTGGCCTCTAACTCATAACAATCCTCCTGCAACAAGGTGCTGCAGTTAAAGAAAAAAGCCACTACATCTGACTAATTTTAAGTTTTTTATGCTTAGATTTTACATTGAGATATATTTCTCTGTAGCTTTGGAGCCTGCCCTGGAACTGGCTCTGTAGACCAGGCTGGCCTCGAACTCACAGAGATCCGCCTGTCTCTGTCTCGCATGTGCTGAGATTAAAGGTGTGTGCCACCACCACCCAGCTTACAGTGGGATGTATTTCTGCCTTCTATAAGCAACAAGGATGCCTAAAAACAGAAATCCCTTTTATATAAGACACAGTACTTTAATGTGCCCCCGAGTGGTGTCTACCAATATGCCTGATCTTGCACTATTTTCTTCCCTGTTTTATTTTCTCGTGATATGTATTAAAAACAAATAAACAGAACAACAACAAAAACAAACAAGCAAATACCTTAGTTCATAATGGGACCAACTTGACAGCCACTGAGTGGTGACAGCTGCCAAACCTGAGGACAACCCGAGGACATCCTCAGGAGCCCCCTGGTAGAAGAAAAGAGCCAAATCCCTTAAGTTACACTCTGACCTCCACGTTTGCCTGTTGCTGGCACAGGTACACATACATACACACTAAATAAAGAAATATAATTTTAAGCTCCAATGTGTCCAGTCAAAGCATTACTAACTACTTGGGCTGGAGAGATGGCTCAGCAGTTAAGAGCACTGATTGCTCTTCCAGAGGACCTGGGTTCAATTCCCAGCACCCACATGGTGGCTCACAATTGTCTGTAACTACAATTCCAAGGGACAAAACACCCTTACATAGGCAAACACACAGGTAAAACACTAATGCAAATAAAAATAGATAAGTATTTTAAAAAGCATTAATAAATAATGTGTGTGTGTGTCTTTATAAAAGTTTCCATGGAAAACTTAATTTTCATGATATAATAACAAAGCTATGGACAAGCTCATTTCTAGATTTATTTTTCTTCTTTTTTTCTTTATCTCTGTAAGCATATTTATAAAGATGACTTTTTTTTTCAATTTTGTTTTATTTATTTTGCTTTGTTTCTTAGAGAGGTTCTTGCTATGTTGCCCAGGTTGGTCTTCCTGCCTTAGCCTCCATGCTCTGGGCACCATATTACAGACATATGCTACCATATTTGTTACAGACATGTGCCACCATGCCCTCAGCACAAAGAATTTCAATGAAGAGCTATGAATCTTTCAGTCATGTGCCTACCTGCTTTTAGCTTTGCCAAAAGGACAAATTACACTAAAATTGGAAAGAGAAGAGTGGTGTAGGAGGGTCTTCTATTTGTGTATTGCCCTCATTGGTTAAATAAAGAAAACTGCCTTGGCCTTTTGGTAGGACAGCCCTTAGGTGGGCGGAGTAGATAGAACGGAATGCTGTGAGAGAGAAGGCAGACGCAGACGCCATGCTTCCCCAGTACAAGATGGACACTGGTTAGACTCATGCCGGTAAGCCACGACTCGTGGTGACACAAAGATGATTAGAAATGGGTTAAACAAATATGTGAGAGTTAGCCAATAAGAGGCTAGAGCTAATGGGCCAGGCAATATTTAAATGAATACAGTTTCTGTGTAATTATTTCGGGTATAAGCTAGCCAGGCACCAGGCGGCGGGATCCGGGTGGCCACTGGGACCAAAAGAAGGCCCGCGCGCCCTATTACAACAGACCACGCCCTCCTGAAGGTCACTGTGAACACCTTCAGAAAATTACTTCACTCAACTGGTGACTGAGATGAACAGGATACACCGTGAAAGACCTGATTGACAGTGCCCCCATACAGCAGGAAGAAGTTTGGAGAGAAGTAACTACGCCCATATTCCCAAATATTGTTTCTAAATGTTCTTTAAATTTAAAGGGGGAGATGATATAGATATGGATAATTTACATTGGCATAAATTTTGCTTTATTGATATAAATTTAAGGTCAATTTTGTTATATATATATGTATTTCTGATATTGATTAAGGT
>PVIU01013994.1:0-53676 GCA_004026605.1 Ondatra zibethicus | reverse complement strand
CAGAGGTAAAAGAGACTACTACTGAACCCACCTGCCCACAAATATTTATTTTATCTCTCTCTTTTGCCTAGTTTTCCAAACTTTTCTTATTCAGAGCAATGCTATTTTGCAGGGTTGACACATATTGCACTATTTGCCTTCAAAATATCATAAAGAAAATAACTATTGAGAGGCTAGAAGGACAAGCAAAGGCAAATGTCAGTTGAATAGTATGATTAGGATTATAAATAGAGAGCCAATGTTTAGTGAGGCTTCATGTCAGGTATTATATACTCCATACATTACATTACACAGCAACATGTGATTGCTGTGTCTGATCTAAAACCTCATTTAATACTAGAACATACAATGGTTCTCTTTAACAGAGAGAAACCTGAGAGGCAGAAAATCAAACGCTTTGACAAAGAGAAGTTAGCTTCCAATTCAAAGTATTGTTCACTTTTTTTTTTGAGACAATGTTTCACTGTATAACAGTCTTTGTTGTCCTGGAACTAGCTCTTTAGACAAGGCTGACCTCAGACTCACAGAGATACTTCTGTCTCTGCCTCCCAAGTATTAGGATTAAAGGTGTACACCACTACCACCCAGCTTACTTTTGCTATATTTTTAAAAGAGGCTTTGTGGTTTTTGAAAGGTGTATTTAAATAATAAATGATTTTAATATATAAAAATAAAACTAACAAAATGTCATGGTTATGATCTAGCAAAGAGAACACCTGGTTCATGGTGTTATTTGCTTAACTGTTTCCTTTGAAATCGTCATGTTGGAGTTGGAGAGGGAGCTAAGACGGTCCATTGCTTGTTTAGCATTCAGGAAACTCTGTCTTTAGCCCTATCGCCATATTTAAAAACAAAAGTAGTAACAGCAAAAGGTCATGGTTGCACAGGTCTGTAATTTCAGCACCTAGAAGGTAAAGACAGGAAGCTAGGATGTTCAGGGTTACCCTTGACTACCAGTGAGTTCTATACTCTGCTGGGTTACACTGGACTCTGTTGAGAGGCAGGGAGGGGAGCAGAGAAAAATGTAGGGCACAATAAAAATCAATAAAAAATTTAAAAAAACAAATATAACAACTAAAATAAAATAAATACATTTAAATTCTAACCACTAGCAATATCTTAGAATGGGAATAATCTTAAAAAACTATAATTTCTGAAATTGTAATTAGTTAAAATAGGATCATTGGTGTATGCAGTTCCCTAATGCAATATAAGTGTTGTCTTCATACAAACACTGTTGCAAGAAGATGGGAAGAGTATCCAGGGACACAAATGGAATGTCAGGTATTTTCACAATGCCAGGTACTACAGATGCTATCCAGGTATGCTTTCTTAGATTCAGCGGGAATGAAGTCTTCCTAACACATTGATTTCAGACCTCTATTCTCCAGAATTCTGAATGGCATGTGTCTGTATTAGAAATCACCCATTTGTACCCTTTATTAAGTCCAGTAATAATCTAGTATACTTAAAAACAGAAAATTGGCAGAATTACAGAAATAAAGGCTTTCAATCTGCACTAAGCCTTCAGTAATATGGGTTCTAATCCCAGAGATTTACAAGTGTGCGTCCAACTAACTTCATAAAAAATTAATTGTAAAGGGTTGTGTCTTTGCTGAGTATGTACAGATTCGTATTCTTACTTATTCTCTGAACAATGAAGTACAGCAACTACTTACACAGGGCTTACATTAAAAATAACAGAATTTGTATTCTAGTTATTATAGGGAATCTAACAAGATGATGAGTATAAAAGAACATGTCTATAGGTATAGCTAATGCCTGAATATTTAATGAAGCGCTTTGCTTCCTCCTATTTTCTTTAGTTTGCTAGTTGGATGCTGACTGATTTGTGAACTCAGTTTGTCCTGATGCCTGTTCGGGGAGGCACACTGCTGAAATATACCCATGTCCCTTCATCTACACGTTGCAGTTGTTTCATCATATAACAACATAATCTAATAACTGCAGGGCTTTTTAATCTAATTACTCCTCAGGGCTTGTAAAGCCTGAAATCTTCACTGCTTAGCTTTTTAAAATGTAGTTTTTGCCTTACCCAATAGCAAAGCCAAAATCCAAAATGAATGTGACTCTTCAAACCCAGGTTGCTGGACTGTGATGAGCCAGCCTCAGGCCTGTTGTATATGATACATTATGTTTTAGATGGTATTGGTAGCAGCAGTTTTTCTATAATAATTAATGTATTTATTTATACATGGGTTAAAACAAAGAAATTTAAGAGATTTCTTGAAGTTATATTAGCAAATATGTAGTATTTGCACAGAGATATAAATGGCTCTAAGATTTGCTGTATTTCTCTAGTTTCTTCTCTGGTTTTATTTTTTTTTTCTTTTTGACTTTATATTCTCTTACTTTTTTCTAGAAATTTTACAGAGATATAAATAATATAATAAAATTTCACCTTTGTAAAGAACACAGTTCAATCAATTTCAGCACATTTATGGAGTTGTTCAAGCCATCATTTCATCTTATCTTCGAAATAGCACCTTGAAACGAGTCCCACTAGCTGGGAATCCCCATCTCCTTAAACTGCTAATTTACTATTTAGCATGGAGTGTTTTTTTTCTTTTTTTAATCTTATTTTAATATTTAAAAAATTAATCATTCAAAAATTTACACTTCCTCCCCTTCTCCCAGTCCTCCCCCACTCCCCCACTAATACTTCTCCCTCCCCCTGCTTCCTTAAAAGAGGGGGAATGGTACCCTGCCCTGTGGGAAGCCCAAGGCCCGCTCCATCCTGGCCTAGGAAGGTGTGCATCCATATAGACTAGATTCCCAAAAAGCCAATACATGCAGAAGAGATAGGTCTCAGTGCCATTATCATTGGCTTCTCAGTCAGCCCCCATTGGCAGCCACATTCAGAGATTCCAGTTGATCATATGCTCATTCAGTCCTGGTCCAGCTGGATTTGGTGAGCTCCCATTAGATCAGCCACACTGTCTCAGTTGGTGGACCAGCCCCTCTTGGTCCTGACTTCCTTGCTCATCTTCTCCTACCTTCTGCTCTTCGACTGGAGCTCAGTCCATTGCTCACAAGCCTAGAGAAGCCAAATAGCAAGGTGAACCCAAAGAAAAACATATAGATCCTCCTGGAAATTGGAAGCAAGCAAGATCCCCGGGCAAAAGTTGGAACCACGGGAGGGAGTGGGGATAGGGGTGGGAGTAGGGGTGGGTGAAGGGGAGAGGAGGAGGGAGAAGGAAGAAAGGAAGGACAGGGGAGAGCTTGGGAGAATGGGAGGGTGGAGATGGAGGAAGGGTGGATATTGGAGAAGGGAATAAGATATCTACATTAAGGGAGTCTTTTTAGGATTAGCAAGAGACTTGGCTCATCCCAGGTGTCCACGGGAATGTCCCCAGCTAGGCACTTGGGCAGCAGAGGAGAGGGTGCCTGAACTAGCCTTGCCCCATAGTCACATTGATGAATATCTTGATCATCACCATAGAAATTTCGTCCAATGGATGGAGATAGAGACAGAGACAAGCATGGAGTGTTTTGTGACTAGTTTCTTTAACCTAGCATAACACTTAGAAGGTTGTTCCACAAAATAGTATCTGCCCGTTTAGTGTCTAGTTATATTGGTAAGTATTTCATGCTGGATATACCATATTTAATTATCTGCTGTCTGAGATGTTTAATGTTTTTGCTGCTACAGTAAAGTTTTCTAAGAATATATGGGCATTGACTACAGAGCTACTCCAAAACCTGGACTCTTTTTGAATTTCTGCTATCAAGTACTTTCTATCAATTTGTCTTTTCCATACACCTAGTCTTTTCTTAAGTACTAACAATTCTTCCAAATATCATCTTTAATTGGGTAGACTGAAGCTTTTCCCTTATAACAACTGACGTTCCTTCTCATCATCAACTTTCTAGAAAGCATAGGCATGGTTAGTGTGTCTGTATCATGTAAACACTTCTGAAACAGAGCAAGTCTTTGCAAACATTCCCCAAATTTGCTGGGTTTTGTCATTTAAATTCTTGACTCCTGTTTATAGGCTAGAGTGGAGCCTGTACAACACTTCTTGAAACAATCTCTTGTTTTGAATTCCCATGATATTCCATTTTCTGCCTAAATAGATTTTTTAAATTAGCATGTATCCATTGTGCAAACTAATGGATTTATCTATGACCTATTATGCATATGAATATATTCATATATATGAATACATGTGTGCTATTCATGCATATAAAATGTCATAGCTAAACTCATTACTTTGCATATTTATATGTATGTTTTATACATATACACATACATGCACATATATACACACACATATATTATTGTAAGAGGGGGCGTGGGCTGCGTCCAGCCACCCGGCTAGCTTACACCCGAAATGACCACACAGAAACTGTATTAATTAAATTACTGCCTGGCCCATTATATCTAGCCTCTTCTTGGCTAACTCTCACATCCTGATCTAACCCATTTCTCCCAATCTGTGTTCATCACGAGGTCGTGGCTTACCAGGAAAGATTCAGCATGTCTGACTCTAGCGACTCCATGGCAGCAGCTGTCTCCTCCTGCCTGCTTTCTCCCAGCATTCAGTTCTCTTTTCCCCGCCTATCTAAGTTCCATCCTATCAAAAGGCCAAGGCAGTTTCTTTATTCAACCAATGAAAGAAACACAAATACAGAAGGACTCCTACACCATTATATATACATGTATATGTGTGTGTGTAAGTATGTCTTAAAAACTTTTTGTGTAGTATTTATGATATTTGATATTATTAATTAAAAGCTTATAAAAATTAAATACTTAAAAATATGCCTGCGATTGTTCCAACAAACAAAACTGAGAGAAATGATATCCATTAGTAAAAGGGCAAAGTTGAACCCTAAACTGGATTGGAAAAACTAAGTCAAAATTTAATGACAGACAGAAAAGTAAGAACTAAAACCATAAAAAGTCCTCAAAGAAAACCTAGTCATAAATCTCTGTCAGACTGAATTATACAATGTATGACAAGCACGTGGAAAAATGAGAATTCTTATACAGTGGTGAGGTCATAAAATAAAGGAACCCCTTTGAAAATGGTTTGTCAGTATACTGATAAAATCATTTTCAAAGGGGTTCATACACACACACACAAACACATACATTAATAATATATAAATTACCACATGGCAGAGATTATACTCTGAGATACAAACCACAAAACTGATGTAAGAAAGCAAAAAGACAAAGAACAGAGAAGGGAAGTTTTGAAAGACACGAGTAGAGGTCCAGGTATGCAGAAAGAAAGGTAAGTCCACAGCCAAAATATGACAGGTTTTTCCTTGGCAGACAAAGGGATTCCCTGGCTCTGATGTGTAGTCCTGATTGGATCCTCCAATCCAAGTCTCAGAACTTGATGTGCTACTGTTTGTGATTTACCTGTGTAGATGGCCCAACTACGTGTGCATCTCAGAGACTTATTGGGTTATAGCTCACAGAGAACTACACACAATCAAACACACACATTCAAGATTCATGATGTCTGGAAATTCTGAGCTGGCATCTAGGTCTAGCCATAAAACTGGAGATTTCAACCTGTGGACTTTGAGACTGTATCTACTCAGTGTGTATGTGAATGTATCTGCGAGTTTTGAACCTCCTAAGTTGTTATCTGTTTCACTATACAAAGTTGAAAAGGCTCAGTTACCTATGTTTCAATACTAAAATCAGCATGTAAGTGTGGATGGCGTTGATGATTGCACAACCAGATCTTGTCTTGCTGTGTTTAAGAGTTCAAGGTCTAGAATGTTTACCTTATAATGATGCTATAAACGAGAGTGTGTAAGAGAGAGGGGGAAATAAATGCAATAACATTTTGATTTTTTTTAATTTTTCACCGAGGGGAAGCCATTTTTTTAAATCAGAGTAGTTCTGCCCTTCAGCACCTCCTCTCACGTGATAATGAATAAAGTCTAAGGCCTATAAAACCCAAGCTTATCCCATTTCCACAGGGAAACTGGTAACAATGACGACTGCAAGCTTATGTTTTTGAGAATGTTACAAAAGCTATATTCCTTTTCCTACTGCTTTCAGTTATTCCAAAACAATTCTGCTCAGTTTTTACAAACGATAGAAATTTTCAAGTTCTGGAAGCAGGCAATGGCCCTAATGTATAAATTTACAACTGTGCTTATAGAATGTTTAAATTTCCTAAAACCTATTCAACTATTAGCTTTAACAAAGAGTTGTAACTTCATGCCTTTCAAATTTGTCATTTCTGAAGTAATACAGAGTATTTTCTGCCTAATCCTATGTTAGCATTCTGTCCAGTAAATGTAACAAATTGGAACTTTCTGCCATAATTTTATAACTTTATGAAATCTAGGAATGTTTAATACCTTAACACATTTAAATATGCAAAGACACAGTGGTACTGCTTACATGATTTCCTTTAGGAAAATGATCATAAATAAGAAACAATATTGCATGAGCCTCTAAAACATGAAGGGGTTCTCTGAAGGGACAGGAGTCAGAAACCAGCCGGGTTTCTCTCCCCTTTGATTGCCATTTTAGTCTGTTTGTGGGTTTGTAGTCTAGTTTTACACTTTCACTTCACACAGTTTTTGCTTATATCTCTAATGCATTATAGCTGCAATAATCTTCAAATTAAATGATGTTGGACCAGGAGAAATGGATTGCATGCCAATGAATCTTATAATTCTATATGTCTGTGATCTAGATCCATGATCTACTCTGATTCCATGTTCTTTTTAGTCACTTTAAATTCATCAAATTCAGATTGTCTAACATTTCAAAACAAACTCCAAACACACTTGAACATCACGTGTTCCTTCATGTCCTTCTTTTAATTTTAAGTACAAACAAATGAAAGAGGAAAACCATTGTAATGGTGAAAGACATTTTAGTATTCTTTTGTTGCTCCCAAAGAAGAATATTGAAGGAAATTTAAACACACAATACATACACACAAGCAACTGTTTCTTTATAGCCCCTTTCCCAACCACTACCTCCCACAGTGCACAGGGAAGGAAAACAGAAAAAGAACAGGTTTAGTGCATTTGGCAGCAGAATAGCCAGTACAGCAGAACTGCCATCATTCTGCTAATACTTCATGTTGCTCTGGCATTTAAATATGCATGTCCCAGAATGCAGATATTTGACATATTCATGTTGTTACTAATAGGAATTTAGGAGGAGAGGGGGATAATAAGGGGGATGATAACACAATGTTACTTAATTACAAGATTCAAAAAAACTGGTTATGCTTGTCTATCATCTGCAAATCAGTTGCCAGCATAATGATTTCAATGTAGTGGTGGTAATTACGATGAATGAGGGGGATAGAGAGGACAATCTAAGAAGTCATGGACAGAGATACTGAAAACTTTAACTTGGAAGGATGTGGAAAATGAAAACGTGAAATTGAATTTCACTAGAGAAAATGTGCTTCCTTTTAAAGGAATTTATGTTGTCACAGTCACGTTCTATATCCCAGAAATCAGATCATTCCCTAGCCACCCTTGTCTACCCTCGTTTCTTTCTCTTCTTTCCACTACTAAGAACTTGTATTCTCTTCTTTTCCTCCTGACATGGGTATGTGTCTGCCTAAATTAGGTTGTTAAAATCTAGCATATAATACATTTCTAAGAAATTTTACAAATAGTCATAATATTTTAAGACTCAAAAAAAATTCTGGTATTTCTTGTGTTTTAAAACAAATCAATTGTTCTAAGGAAAATTCTGAAGTTGAGAAGCAGCTTTTATGTTCCAAAAACGTAGTAAAATAATTCCTTCCAATTTCAGGGAGAATCTCAGTATAATTCAATGCAGAAACTATAATGAATGACCATATTATAAATATTTAAAGTATTTTAAATATAAATTTCTGACTTGGTGATCTGATATGTCCAAGCTATTTGATCAAGCAAAGACATTTTGTTTTATTTGAATTAATGAATCACATCACTGCTAAAGTCACTGGTGTTTTTAACCTTCATCAGCTAGAGTGGTAGAAAGGTACTGCTTTCTCAGTTGCTATGGGTAACAAGAAGACAATCAAAGGCATCACTCTAAATTGACTTTACATTGCAAGAAATTTACTGATCTAAAAATTTACTAAGAAGGAGACCAGCACATCTGCCCTATAGAAATGATTTTTGCATAGTAAGTGTTGATCTGCATAACCACATGATGGTTGCAAGTGCTGATTACCAAATCTGAATCATTACTTAGCAAAGCTCTATAAATACACATGGCACCATGTAATATATTCAGCTGTACTAAATTAATGACAAAGTCCTTACCCCAAGGAGCTTGGGGTCTAAAACCAAAGAATGGCACAAAATACAAATATGCAGAAAATACGAAGTTCAGGAAAAATTTTCAGAGAAATAGTTTCGGTGGCATATTTTTACAGTTTGAGGCAAAGGATAAAGTAATGATCCACATAAAACTTAATTTTCAGATTCTTCAAGCTACAAGGTGATCATGTCCAAGAGATCAAGAGGTCACCATTTTATTCTCCCAACTTATATGAATTGTGTGTGTGATATATTCAAATATATACTAATGTATTTAAAATATCATGATTTTCTTACACTTTTAGTATTATGAAATCAATGTATCAAAAACTGAGTTCTTTAACCCTTTATCCTGTACACATTTTTACAATCAACTCTTGCCTTACATATATGCAACACTTTCTTTTAATGACCACTGAAGTAATTTGAGAGATTTTTTTTTTTTGGCTCATTGTCCTCCCTTACCACCCAGTTCTAGAAATTACCAAGGCAATAGCAAAGTCTTCATTTTCATTTGTTCTTCATGATTTCCATGAAAGGATTACTGCTGTTTCCAATCTGTTCGCATTTTAATTTCTCACAGCAGTAACTTTGTGTTAGCTTATAATATTCCAATCAGTGGCTACATCTGTTTATTTTCTCTCTACCTTCTCTATTATTTTAGACCTAGACAAGAAATATATATCTAAGAAACATTCCCAAGACTCTAGAGAAATGAAATTTGTCTGATGCACATACAAACATTCAATTAGATTTGTCTTGTCTTGTGGATAGTATCTGGCTGCCTTCTCAGCCTCAATTATCCCCTTACACCAATCAGAGCCTGGTCTTTATGTTCCTACGAAAAGCATTTTCTTCCTCAACTTAAGGCATTGTCTATTCCTATGCTCCAGAGGCAAGTGTTCTGTTCCTGTAGATAAGACGTTATTGAAAAAAAGATCAGGTAATCAGAACAAACCTATTATTCTTTAACTTGAGATTTGTTACCAAAGGATTAGGTTTCTGTTGTCCTTGGCCAGAGTCCTCATACTAACACCTGGAAATGCCTTTTTCCCTTCTTGCCTGGGAGAGGATTGAGCTCCTAGTCAGAGGCAACCTCAAAAAAAAAAAAAAAAAAAAAGAACAAGACTTTACTTTTGTCTCACTTTGTTTTTAAGAAAAATTTCACTTAATACTTCAGACTGTTTGGAAGTCACAATAACCCTTTTACCTTATTCTCATAAATGTGAGGATGGCAAGTATTTACCATGTCTGGCTATAGGATGTTAATTTTAAACAGATAATTTGAGTTTTCAGTCAAGGTGCTTCTACGACTTGACCCAGCCATGAGATACTCTAATATCAGAATTAGTCACTTTTATTTTAAGAAATTTAGAACCTCTTGTTTTGAAATATTTATTACAAAGAATTCTATTACTGGGTACTTGATATTTCACTAATAAATTCCTTCTTCAGTAAAATATTTAAATTCTAAGAGGACAGCAGGTGGTCTATACCTCCCACATTCCAATTATGTTTATACAGGTATATTATGTTATTAGTAATTTAAGCAAAGGCAATAAAATTGGTCAGGAATACTAAAGTAAATATTCCTGTGGAAGAAGATCAAATGACATGACCTGAAGATCCTCTTCTCTCATGGCTCATTTGAAAAGAGTAAAGCACTATGCCAGGAACAGGGGCACATACTGTAACTCCAGTACTCAGGATAGTAAGCCAGCTCCATGCCAGACACAGGGGTACATACAGTAATCCCAACATTCAAGAGTGGAACCTGATGTCCCTCTTCTCTCTCAGGAAAATTTAAATGATTAGAGGTTTATATCAGGCATGGGGTACATAATGTCACCACAGCAATCAGGAGAGTGACCTAGCTCTATGTCAGACACAGGATATATCCTGTAATCCCAGAACTCAGGATACTTACAATTTCAGAACTGGCAAACCTAGACTACATGGCAAATTCTGGTACACGAGATCTACAGAGCGCTATTATGTCTCAAGAAATAAAAAACAGCAACCTTTCAGAGTACAACTGAGGAAAACTCACTGTGAGGCCAAATATCATGTACAAATTGATTTTCTAAGGCTGCCCCAATAACAATAAAATACAAAATTCATGTTAGTTAAAATAATGAATGCTTACTATCTCTCAGTTATTTAGGGTATAATTTCAAAACCAAGGTATCACTAGGACTGTCTCTTTTGAAGTAGCTAAGGAAGAAATTGCCTTATTCCTTGCTCATGACTTTTTGCATGGTTTTTATATTTATGCCCATTTGCAAGCAACTCTTCAACCTAATTTCCAGTGTGCTAATGTTGGAAGGTAGAACCTGGGTGCTGAAAGTGGCTGTTTCCAAATAAAAATGGTGTCCACTACAAATATCTAATGTGCCAGGATATTGCTTTTGCACTTCTTAGCCTGCAGAAATATGAGAGATTACTTTATGTTTGTAAAAATTGTTTATTATGAAGTACTTGTTCTATAGATGCCCTAATGGACTAAAACACTTGGGATGGTTTTACAGCAACCATTGATGTCTTCTTATGTCTCTTTCCCCCTGTATGTTTATAATATCGTCTTATGAAGGTTCGAGTTACACTGAATTCTGACCCCACCTACTTCAACATTGCTTCACTTTAATTGAGTATTTACAAATGCAATTGATATATTTCACAATTAAGACAAGTTATATTGTGTGGTACTCAAGGTTAGGAAATCATCAGATTATTATCTTTGTGGACAAAAGAAAAAATAATTCATGACAAATGATGATAACAGCTATTGCTTTCTGGGAAGAAGCATCATGGAACGTCTTGCTTTTCAGAGTGAAAGGAGCATGAGTACTCTTTAGATCCCTGCAGGCAGGTGAGCAAGGACATGAGGGAGAAATATAAAATTTAAGGAAAGCAAAGTGATACTGCTATTGTCTGCGAATAGGACCCAGATAGTGAAACGTTGACTACTTCAAGCAAATAACTTTCCATCTATGATTGCCTTTAGTAGGTGAATGAAAAATCATCCCAATGGATAGTATCTAGCTTTCTCAGGCCAGAATTGATTGACATAAACAACAAGACCTGACTGTTGATAGGTGGTTTTATTTAATTTTGTTTATGAATCAATTAACTATTTTAAAAAATTCACAGGAGAGAAATACTGTGTGAATTTGTTTTTACTCTAATGGAAATTATCTGTTTAAAAAGATGAGGGCATTATGTAATTTTGATGAATGAAATGTAACAATATATTCTTTGATTTCACAAGATTAAAATTGATCCTGAACACAACACAGATGTTCCAGGTGAAATGCAAAACCAAAGGTCTCTAGCTCAGTCGAGGTACAGTCACAGAACAAATACACAGAACTCATGTTTAGAGTCAGGCAGATTTTCTTTCCAAAGCAACCTCCATGGGGATAACAGCCATATGACCTCTTCTAAGTCACTAAAATCTTTTGAATATCAGTTACCAAACATTATATAATCTTAAAAGATTTTTGTGATGATTGAATTTAGTAAATGCATACAAGCCATTTTGTCTGGCCCTTAGAATTCAATAACTACTTTCATGAACATTATTATGATGGCTGTGAGAATTTTTTGTTCAAAAGCATCCAAGTTAGAAATAGAGGTAGAAACAGAAAAGCCTAAAATATGATGAACTATTACAGACATTATGTGGACATGGCAGCTTATATCTGTAATCCTCATTTTTGAGAACTTAAGGCAGGTGAGTTAAGTCTCTCTAGACCAGGCTAAGTAGGTCACAGAGTGAGATCCTTTCTTAAAATCAAGAAACAAACAAAAATATTAAAGATTTTATCAATTTTAAGAAATATTTTGTAAATAACATTATTTATTTAGTTATGTAATTTAATGTTGGACTGGAATTCAGGTTTTCTTTTGAAGATATAAGATTCTATTTACCATAAGGCTTCTTTTTCGTGATTTTCTGGAAACGTCTCTCTGTTATTGAAACACAGTGGTGAAGAGATTCAGATGGGTCAGTAAAGCAGGCAGCTTCTAGGTCATTCATCACAGTAGCTGAAGGCAACCTTGCCTGTGATCCCCACAGCCAGGCAAGGCTTTTCTGACAGTCAACGCTGTTCTCTCTCATCTTCACCTATGCATCTTTCCACTTTTGTTTCTTTTTCTGTTACTCTTCATGTGCAAAACTTTAAAAATTATCTTTTCTTCTTTTGCACTCTCTCTCTCTCTCTCTCTCTCTCTCTCTCTATATATATATATATATATATATATATATATATATAATTTTATCCTTTACTATATAATGTCAAATAACATACATGTACTAACAACGATCACACTTAACTCAGTGAATACCTTTGCCCCTTAGATCATTCCCTCCAGTTAGGGAAGTTGGAAGATTAATGTCTTAGAGTTTCTAGTGCTGTGAAGAGACACAATGACCATGGCAACTCTTATTAGGAAACACTTAATTGGGCTGGCTCCCTTACAGTTTCAGAGATTCAGTCCATTATCTTCATGGTGGGGAATATGGTAGCATGCAGACACACAGGTACTGGCTACATCTTGACCAGAAGGCAACAGGAAATGGACTGGGACATTGGGCAGTTGGTAGTATCCTCAAAGCAAGCTGCAACAGTTACACACTTCCTACGACTACACAATACCCATGCCAACAAAGTCACACCTCTTTATAGTGCCATTCCCTATGAGATTATGGGACTAACTACATTCAAACTGCCATATTCCACTCTGGCCCCCATAACATTTTAGCAATGTCATAATGTAAACTAGATTTAGTTCAACTTCAAAAGTACCCATATTCTATCATAATTTAAACAGTGTTTTAAAGTCCAAAGTTCAAAGTCTAGTCTGAGATTCATGCAATCTCTTAAATGTAATCCTCTATAAAATAAGAATTAAAAAGCAGATCACAAACATTTAACATTTAATGGCACAGGATACATATTACCATTCCAAACTGTAGGGAAAGGAGTATAGTGAGGAAGGACTGGATCAAAGCAAGACCAAAAACAAGCCGGGTAAACTTTAAACTCTGTAGTTTCAATCCTGATCAGCTTTGTGGACTGCAATATGCTTCTTCCTCTTGGGCTGCTTCCACTCCCTGTTAGCAGCTCTCCTTGACAGATATTTCACTGCTCTGGCATATCTAGCATATTAGGGTCTCCAAGACAATCCAGGCTTTAACTTCCCAGCTTCACGCAATGACCTCTAAGCCTCCCTTTTGAACTTGCATTACTCATGCCTGACCTCAGCAGCTTTCCTTAGTCTCAGAGGCAAATTCCATAGCCTCTTCTTCTAGCCTTCTCTCAGAACCATGTGACTCCTCATTCAGTTACATCATCACCAGCTTTCTTTCACTGCCTAAGCTTAACTATCCTGAATCGTCCTCTGTAAACCAGGCTGGTCTCTATCTCAGAAGTCTGCCAGCCTCTGCCTTCCAAATGCTGTGATTAAAGGTGTGTACCACCACACCATTCTCTAAGCTGTTCTTTAATTCCTTTCCACAAGTTGTAAACTTATTCTGTGTGGGATCTTGCCCTGAGGTCACCTCTCCCTTTATTTGATTTCTTCATCCATTTATGTCCTTGAACACCGATTTAGCTCCATTCCACTTCCTGATGCTTTTTCTCCAATTTTACAATTTTTATTTTTATCTTCTCAGTTTGCTCCTTTTTATTATAAGCCTTCATCAGAGTTAACACTAAAAACCACACAACAGAGTCTACTACGCTGTTTTGCTGTTTTGAGATTTCCTCTGAAAAGGGTCTTGTTCGACAGCTCTTCACGTTAGCCTCAGGCAGATTCTTCAGACAATAGCAAAATGCAGCCATCCTTCACCAAAATATTACAAGAACAGCCTCTAGCCAACATATTAATGTTCTTCTCCTCTGTAATCTTTTGAACCATCACCCCACAGTTGAAATAACACTTTGCATAACTTTCTTCAATGCTTTTACTAGAATGACCAATTAAGCAGTGCCCTCTTAACCCCATCTCCCAAAGTTCCTATTTCTCTAAGGAACAACATGGGTATCACAGAAATATCCCATCTTCTGTCTTAGTTAGGGTTTCTTTTGCTGTGAAGAGACACCATGACCATGGCAGCTTTTATTAGGAAATATTTCACTGGGGAGGCTCACTTTCAGTTTCAGAAGTTCAGCCCATTATCAACATGATGGGAGGCATGTTAGTGTACAGGCAGACATGGTGCTAGCTACATCTTCATCAGAAGGTAACAGAAAGTTGACTGAGATCCTGGGCAGTATCTTGATATAGGAAACCTGAAAGCCTGCCCCCATGGTGACACACTTACTCCCAGCCATAACTACTTCAACAAAGCCACACCTCCTAATAATGCCACTCCCTATGCTCTTCTGGGTACAATAACATCCAAACTACCACACTTGTGAGAAGTGGAAGTTTATCTACATTGCCTTCTCAACATGTGTAGTGTTTACAGTAACATGGATGACTGTTTAAGTTCCTTTAAAATTCACATTAAAAAAGCTAGGCTAAAGAGTGATGAAATTTGAGGGTCTGGCTTTGGGAAATGACAAGATTATTGCTACAGAGGCCTCATGAATGGGATTAGTGTGCTTATAAGAGAATTTCTCAAATGCTTAATTTTCTCCATATAAATATATAATAAAAGGATAACCAAATTTTCCTATGTCTTGAACCGTTTTTTTTTTCTCCCAGAAAAAAAATGTGGTTTTAAAGCATCTACTCTATGATATTTTTCTGCCATTAACCAGGACATTAACAATATTGCACAGTTATCATTACAAATACTTGAAGAACCAAGGAACACCCCTGCTTCTTTACTAATGTGATTTAGATAAATTTATTAGCTATTTTAATCATAGCCCTGTAGTCTGAGCACTGAAAGAACAGTGATTCTCCAATGGAGAGGCCACTCTAACCTGAAGGTTGATTGTGCCCATTCCCAGACTGCCTTGTAATGCAAGTCCTAGAGAATTCCCCCATCGCTCCCATTCATAGGAATATACAAAAGAATGGTACCCTAGGAACAAGGAATGATCACTCACCAGAAAAATAATTTGTTCATGTCTTGAGTGTGGACTTTCCACCTCCAGGATTGTAAGAAACACGCTTCTGTTATTTAAGTTACCTAGATTATCATATTTTATTATAGCCATTGATCTCAATTGTCATCAGGGACTTTGACCTAAAACTGCACTGAAATATTATAAATAACCACTGACCTCATTTCCCCCAATTTTTTCCTTATTCTTAGTAGCACCATGACTCACAACTTGCCAAATTCAAAATACTGAGGAAGGTATTCAGTCTTTTCACTACTTCACCCAATTCATATTACCCAGTTACCACACTCTCAATATTACCTCCTCTAGGCCCACCAGTTGGATTCTTTTATGCTTTTGTTCAGGTTAACAGCATCTGATGTCTACATTAGGATAATAGCCTTAGCTCATCTTCTTGACATATCCAGTTTTACACACATTTCACCTAGCGTGAAGACCCAGGGTGGATTTTCAAAATATAACACACACACACAGAGAGGGGGGGGGAGAGAGAGAGAGAGAGAGGGAAAACAACATATCACTTAATTCCTAAAATTATTAAAAGCCAATTATTTGCTTCATGATGAAACTCAAATCACCTTCTTTGCATGTACATTCTCTCACTAACTCAGCCAGCCTCATTTCTCTTTCTGTTTCCTAATCATGATAAGTAGCTTCACACTCTGGGCGGTCTTGACCCTTCAGTGAGCAGAACATAGCCTGAATCTCCGAAGTTTTTCTTGCCAACTCAAGGAACGACCCGTGTTTTGGTGTTTGATTTGAGCGCAACTATCATCTTGCATAAATACCTACCTTAATTTTCTTCAGGCAAAACAGGCACTGCTTCTTCCCTCCTCCCGAATCCAGAGAAAGCGCTTGTTATGTCTTT
Organism: Ondatra zibethicus; assembly: GCA_004026605.1. Classification (NCBI taxonomy): domain Eukaryota; kingdom Metazoa; phylum Chordata; class Mammalia; order Rodentia; family Cricetidae; genus Ondatra; species Ondatra zibethicus. Next base: position 37,449 of record PVIU01013994.1, on the reverse strand, counting down.
CAGCTCTAATGTGCTGTGTTGTTAGTGCTTTGCCTGGGAGATGCTAAAGACATAGTGTAGGCTGAGACTGTTTTAGTCTTTGATATATTCTCAGAACCTTGGATGGTATTTGGCAAATGATCAACACTTAATAAATATTTATTAAGTGGGTGTTATATAGACATAGTGTAAAGTAGCCTTTGGCCAAAGCAATGATCACAGTATTAGAAAATCTGTGCTGCATTTTTTTTCCTTGAGAACAGTTCACTTTGATTTATCTTGAACTGTTATGCAAGCTGTAACTAAAAACAACTGTGCTTGACACTGACTATAAAAATACCACTGTACAGACTGTGTTTTTAAAAACCAATATTGAAGCTCAAATCATTTATAGTGATGTCCATATTAAACTCCTTCTACCTACGTTCACTAAGTGTTGAAAGATTTGTTTTTTTCCAAATTTTCTACAGATTTTCTCCAGATGCTACTGCAATAGTTTGTCTTTCTAGGTCGCTGCTGTTACTAAATGCCTACAAATCAGACCACTTCTTAGTCCACCTGTTTCCAAGATTATGCAGTGGCCTTGGAATCATCTATTGAGTCATTCAGCACAAGAATTTAGCTATTCTTTAACATCTTGTAGGTACAAATGGAAGTTAGTTTGACCTATAGGGAGTGACCACATCTACACTTTAAAGTTTCAAGTAGAAAAACATTGCTTAGTATATGACTGTTTCTTTCTAAAACATGGGTGAACAGATTTTGAACTCCAGATATTTTCTGACATATGAATTAGTTATTTCATTCACTGTATTTCTTTGAAAACTCTTCTTTTCTTTGTCAACAAAGATACAATATTGATGTTACAGTGGAACAGAAACCAAATGTATAAATATTGAATAAGCAAATTGTTACTACACATATATGTTAATTGTCATTGTAAATATTTCTTTTGTCATATATCACATATTTCTTGAACCACTAAAAATAGCAACAGTCAGATCCTTAAGTACTCTTAAAAAGAAACTAACAATATGGATAACACCAGAGACTAGAAAAGTTGACATTTTGGACTGAACTTTACTGCTCTTTATTTCTTTATTTTCTCTCTCTCTCTCTCTCTCTCTCTCTCTCAAACAGGATTTCATTGTCTTTGAACTCACTCTGTAGACAAGAGTCAGTGGCTGGCCATGAACTCACAGAGATCCACCTGCCTGTGCTTCCTGAGTGCTGGTATTAAAGGTGTTTGAAACCACTGCCCAGTGAATTCTTAGAGGCTGTAAACTCTTGTGGACAGAGAAAAGCCCACATCAATAAATGGTAAGATAAAACTCAAATAGGGTAAGGTTTCAGGAGCAACTGTGTTAATGCATAATTTTCTTGGACTAGAAGAAATTAAGCTAGGAATTGACCTCGCTGATAGTTGGATGAATTCATAGACTGGTTGGTTTGTAAGTAAGGTCATGGCCTCATAGACTGGTTGGTTTGTAAGTAAGGCCAGGGCCTCATAGACTGGTTGGTTTGTAAGTAAGGCCATGGCCTCATAGACTGGTTGGTTTGTAAGTAAGGCCATGGCCCAGGCTTTGGGAAAGCCAGAGCTGGGGCCCATTAATCTGGCGTCTGCTTTTATATCAGGAGCAGAACAAAGCAAAGTCGCTGTTGTTTTGTTTTTCTGTTTGCTTGTTTTCTCATCTTTTCTCTTTTTTGAATAGCTAAAATATCTTTATTTTTTCCTTACATTGGAAAACATTTCCTGATTTGGAAATAATGCTGCAGCTGAGATAGCTGCATCCAAGTTAGAATATGTTTATTAGGGGAACCCCTTTGTAAGAGATGAGATTTAGGAAGCTTTTTCAGGGGTTCACAGGGAACCTAAGCTGGAGCTCTTCTCTGTGGGACAGGTCATTATGATTCTAATTTTCTTCCTTCAGCCCATATAATGCATAAAAAATCCTTGCACTGCCCAGTAATCTAGAGCTCTGATAATTACACCAACTATGAGGTCTGAGTATTATCCACAATTCTGTTTCCATTCCACACAGCAACAAAAGTAGCTCCAAAGTAGACAGGGATCCAAAAAAGGATATTTTGTAAGATAGAAATAGTTTATCCACTTAATTTACACAGCATCTTTCTGTCATATAAAACTATTTATTTATTCATTTTTAGGAAGACCAGGGGGTGACTTGACAAATATAGTCACCCACCTACTGAGCACACTTACATTTAAATAAGTGAAGAGAACAACAGAGGAGCTAAATCAAGCTTAAAATATTGTATAAATTAAAGCAATATGTGAATGAGATGTCCAAGCCAAGAGAACTGAAAACCATTGCAAATTGATTCCCTGGATGATAGAGATCACAGGTTTAAAAATAAACAAACAACAGCAACAAAAGAAGATGCATTTGAAGAAACATTTAACTTCACTGCTAAAAGTGTTAATACAAAAGTCCCAAGCTCCTTTTCAGCATATCTACATGGATACCCTGATCTGACCCCAACCTCTAACAACGCAAAATAATCAATGAAAAAAACAAAACAAGTGCTGCTTTTATGTCCTGACCTTGTAGGTCAACAGAGCTACTGGTGACTAGAGAAATCCTTTATCAGTTAAGAACAATTGAGAGACCAACCTTGGTTCTCAGAGGCAACATGGATGTTTAAAACCATCTTTAATTACAAGATCAAGGGATCTACCACTCTTGTCAGGTTTTTTGCAAGCAACAGTGCACGCACACATATATGCAAGCAAAACGTTCATACACAACAAATCAAATAAATCAATCCTTAATAAGATATTTTAAAATGAAAATAGAGCCACCCATATCACTTTTCCCATATTCTTTCAAAGATTAGCTACAATTATCTTATCTACCTCTTGTCTTTAGAGTAGAATCCAAATTGATTCTAAGTTAGTTGATTCCCTTTGATCTGGCCTCTTCTGTCTCCCCAGCCTCATTTCAATCCTCTCTCTCTCCTCTCTCTCTCTCTCTCTCTCTCTCTCTCTCTCTCTCTCTCTCTCTCTCTCTCTCTCTCTCTCCTTGTTGCCTCCATCACCAGCCTGAGAATGGTTTGCCAGCTGTGCTGTTCTTTCCACCTGAGAAGGACACAGGTGCCAGTTTCCACATTCCATTTGTTACTTCACTCTCTGAGTCTCCAGCTCTTCTTTCTCCAGGCTGTCTTAGTTGCTCAAGATAAGATTCTTTTTCTCTTTACCTTTTTTCACAGTAATTTGCTTGTTTCCCTCAGAAGACTTCTCTGTTTGCTCTCTTCTTACATTAGTGGCCATGTACCAGATTTTCAGATTAGGTAGAAAACTTTGTATAGGAAATTCCAGACCCATACTAATTCTGAATTCCCAGGACCTAATATCATATACACCATGTAGGCAGGTCTAAATAGATATTGAATAAAAGAATCAATGAAAATATATGCTCTCCCTGCTACTCTAAACATCAGCCATTATTTGAGTGTGGTTCGATTGTTTTTTGTTTTGTTTTCTTTGTTTGTTTTGGTGCTTTGTTTTGTTTTTGGAGACAGAGTTTTGCTGTATAGCGTTGTCTGTCTTTGAACTGATACATGCCATCCTCTTGCCTCAGTCTCCCAAGCACTTTGATTCTAGCAATGTGGCACATTCCTATTCTGAAATTTCGTATTTCTAACAGATTTGCAGGTAATATGGCAACTACTGGCTAAGGGAATATACAATGGGGGACATTGTTATAAATGCCTAGGGTTTGTAACAGATTGAATTCTAAAAATGAAGGATAGAGAAGAAAGAGAATGACTTTCAGATAAGCATGTCAGCCATTGTACTTGGGTAGACATGTTGTAGGAAGTAGAGGGGGCTATACCTCTGAAGAAATATATACAATCCCTTGAGATATATGTTAAATTTGAGGTTCACTTCTGACCAGCAATAAACAAATGAGATTTTTTTTATGAAATTCCCAAGAATACTAAGAAATAAAGATACTGACTTTGAATCTTTAGCTATACTAGTGATAATGCTTGAGAGTGGTTGTGCATCCTGATCTGTGTAAGAGGATGTAAGAGGATCTGAACTATAACTAGGAATTTAGTGACAAGTGGGTACACATAGGAGAAGTGGCCACAGGAAGATAGGCTGAGGAGAGTTGGATCCCAATGAACATTCCATTCAGTCATCTCAAAATCCCAGCAGTGCTTCCAAAAGGAGCACATAGATAATGATGTGAAGATGCGAAGGAAGCTAAATTCCATAACAGATTGACAGCTGAATTTAGAATCAGTCCTTCAATGGAGATTAACTGGAACAATGAGATGTAGAAGTTGGGTTGACTGGATTAAGAATTAGAGAATTATTTGGGAGTTCTTGAGAGAACAGATTAGTCATTTTCTTGTAAAAAGAAGCCATAGCTCCAGTTATTTCATCTTGTTTTTAAGCACATAAAACATTTCTGTACACAACATAAAGTCAAAATGACCCAAAAACTATGAACACTTAATCTTTCCTTATGCATTTTGTTTTTAGCTCATATTTCCCAACTCCTGTTCATAACTTCTTTGATTTATTTCTTGCATTTTGTTCTACTTTAAGTAAAAATTAATTTTTGAAGGCAAGATTTAATGCATTCTCAAGGAAGTGTCATTTGAATATTATTTTTATTTGGATGTATTTGTTATTTATGTTGTTTCTGCAACAAAAATGTGTACACATGAACATGCATGCTGTAGAGCTTCTCTAACTAGGGATTGACCTCAGGTTATCAATCTCAGCAGCAAGTATCTTTACTCACAGAGCCTTATCACTCACCCTCAGTATTACTTTAAATGAAAACACATGATGTGGCATTCCCTCTGTATGCTGTGACTATGTTTTATTTCCACTGGTTAATAAAGAAGCTGCTTTGGCCTATAGCAGTGCAGAATATAGCCAGACTAGAAGAGATGTATAGAGAGAGTAGGCAGAGCCAAATAGAGGTGCCATGTAACCACTAGAGGAGACAGTTGTCTGCCCTAGAACCTTGCCAATAAACCACAAGCATTGTGGTAAAATATAAAATAATAGAAATGGGTTAATTTGAGATCTAAGAGTTAACCAATGCAGAAGTGTTCCCTTTACCCCACATCCTCTCCAGTATAAATTATCATCAGTGTTTTGAACTTGGCTATTGTCTCAACCAACAAATGGATAAGGAAAATGTGGTACATTTACACAATGGAGTACTACAAAGCAGAAAAAAATAATGACATCTTAAAATTTTCAGGCAAATGGATGGATCTAGAAAACATCATATTGAGTGAGGTAACCCAGACCCAGAAAGACAAATATCATATATACTCATTCATAAGTGACTTTTAGACATAAGGCAAAGAAAACCAGCCTACAATTCACAATCCCAGAGAACCTAGACAACAACGAGGACCCTAAGAGAGACATACATAGATCTAATCTACATGTGAAGTAGAAAAAGACAAGATCTCCTGAGTAAATTGAGAGCATGGGGACCATGGGAGAGGGTCGAAGGAGAGGGGAGAGGAAGGGATGGGAGCAGAGAAAAATGTATAGCTCAATAAAATAAAAATAAAAAGAAATTCTAGACACAAAAACAAAGTTCAGTCATATTTATTTTTTCTGGATGGGCTTTGTTTGCTGGCAGCAAACATGGCTTCTTTTATAGAGGTCTTCCTGATTCAGTGGTAGCATCAAAAAAGCCACACCGTTTAGAAATGGGCTCTTCCTAGTGGCAGGAATAACTCCAGCTATTTCAGGAGGCCGCGTATTTAAATGGGTTCTGTGAGAAGCATGTTACAAATTGCTTAAGGGTGACATAGACTCACTTTGACCCTGGATCTAGGGCCAAAAGAGTGGCTCTCAGAGGCAGCGAACATAGTCTGCCATGTTGGATTAGGCAGAGCAAGCAGGCAAGACTGCAGAGTTGGTCTGAGCCACGCGTGCTTAGCATTAAAAAAAAAAAGTGCTCCTGGTCAGAAAATAATTACAAATATGCAATAAAAACAGTTTCAGATTAAAAAAAAAAGACCTGTAAATGGGTTACAGTGTTGGATAAATGTATGTAGGCTTGGAAGAGAGAAGAAAAAATATAGACAGTTATTTTAAAAAGTAAATGATTTTAAAAATAAAACAAAGTCTTTAAAGAGACAGAGTACAGAGAGTCATAGATTAAAGGAATAAAGAAAAATAAATCATGTAAAGATGAAATATACACAGAAAGTGTAGAGTATGTATATTATTGTGTTTTCTTTGAATATATGACTGTGAAGGAGCTAAGTGCAGAGACATTTCATTGTATGGTCTGCTAAGCTAAATCAACATAGATATTTTAAAGATATATTGACTTTGATATTTGGGTCTAAGGATTTATTGCTTTGGAAAAGAGGTTCTTCTTTTGTTTCCACAGAAGATGAGAACCTGTGGATTTCTTCAAGGTTAACATGATTTGATGTTCCAAGATCCCTGAAAGGTCACCATGAACACCTCAAAAATTACTTTGCCCAAGAAAAAGCAGGAAGCAGTTTAGAGATAACTAAACCCAAAATTCCAAATATTGTTTATAAATGTTCATTTACATTCAAGGAGGACATGCTATAGAGATGAATACTTTGCATTGGTATGGATCTTGGTCTATTGATACAATTTTAATCTCAATTTTGTTATATATATATTTCTGCTCTTGATTAAGGTATTGTATTTGTGTAGCTCATTAAAGATGTATATTTAAGAAATATAGGTTATAGATAGTCATCTATAATAGTCAAGCTTGTAGTCATGTTAGTTATGCTTTCTAGGTGTAAGAGAAGCATTTTAGATGGATAGGTATACTTCAGATATACTTGCAATTACTACAGAATATGGCATTTAAATGTTTTTAAAACTTAGGACTTTTAATGAAAATGAGACATATCTGTTTCTGGTGGCAGTAATCTACTTCAAGAGGATGATGGTCATTGAAGAGGCTTCTCATGGAATTTGTTGTTAGCCATTTGAGCAAGAAACTGCTCTTGCCTGGACTGTTTGATTTTATGTTATGTGAACTCGATATACAGGACCCACAGCAAATGACTCCTAAACTTGCCTAAAGGTGAGACCATCCTTTGAGGTTCTTGCTTCATGAAAGAGTCTGCCAGACATTCTGTGGGACACAGAAGAAAGCAACTGATGGAATTTGCCATTACAAGGCAGAACAAATCTTCAAATTTCCTGCTTCATGGAAAAGTCTGATGGATATTATAGGCTTGTAGTCTAAAGGTGGTTGCTGTAAGGTTACAGAAGAACTTTGGGTGACTGTCCAGGTAGTGAGATGTCTCTGTCAATGCTAGAGTTTTGGAAGTTTCTTACAATGCACTTCCTGTTAACATAGGCAATATCTAATTCTTTTGGAATGTTTGATGGAGTTGAACAATAGATAGTAATTACAGTTTTCCTTAGTTATGATAAAAGATAAAGTAGATACAAATATTGTAACTGTAATTCTTTTTGATACCTGTTTTGTTATATGTAATTTTACTATGTTAAAGTTAAAACCTCACTTTTTATTTAGACAGAAAAGGGGGGTGATATGGGATTCCCCTCTGTATGCTTTGAATATGTTTTATTTCCATTGGTAAATAAAGAAGCTGTATTGGCCTATAGCAGTTCATAATATAGCCTGACTGAAAAAGCTATATATAGAGAGTGGGTGGAGTCAAATAGAAACACCATTTAGCTGCCAGAGGAGACGCCTGCCCTGAAACCTTGCCAGTAAACCACAAGCCTCGTGTTAAAATATAAAATAATATAAATGGGTTAATTTACTATATAAGAGCTAGCTAGCAATATGCTTAAGTGATTGGCCAAACAGTGCTGTAATTAAGACAATTTCTGTGTAACTGAGTCTGGATGGCTGGGAAATGAACAAACAGCCTCTGCCTACAAACACATGTTTTCAAGTATATGCATATTTATTTTTACCACACTTCACATCTATTCTTTTTTTTAACATCTAATGTCTACACATCTTCATGTGCATTTATACACTTTTTAATTATAAGCAGAATACCTTTAGGAAACTTTTGTCAATTTTCTCATTTCAAGAAAAACTCAATTTTAAACCAGTGTTTTCTTTAGATAGACATCTAGAGTAACTTGCTGATATTTTATATGGAAACTCCAACATTTCCAGATCAGCTTCTACTGGTTTTTGATCTCACAAACAGTTGAAAGTTGAATTAAGACGATAAATATCATTCTCTCTTTATTCTCTCTTCTTTCCTCCACTCCCCCTTCTTTCATTTCTCCTCCTTTCTCTTAGTTTCTCCATGATCACATATATACTGAAGAAGGTTTGTGATGACTCTGCAGCTTCACACAATGAGACTCCATTTGACTCTAACACACATATACAGAAGCATGAACTACTTCAGATTCTGTAGTTGGTGTGATATTCCAGCTATGGTGGAGAAGGAGATGCTGGGATTATGAACCTTTACAGGAACCTAAAAAGTGTGGAACATATGTAATCACTCAAAGGAAGAGGGTACTATTACTGTTAGCATGAAGAAAAGATTAATTAGAATGATAGCAAATGTCCAGCATAAATGGGATGCCTTTATTTCACTCATTACTGCAAGTGATACCACTTACATTTTTCTGTTCATGTTTTTGTGAACTGTACTCCAAGCTTAAGGATAGAAAAGATCATGTCTTCTCATGTGTGTTATCATACTTTGACAGCATGGTAAATATAAACAGGATGCCTTTCAGATATGCATGTCTAATAAAACAATTTCTAAGCCCTCACTAAAATTTTTCTTTTTGAGTTATCAATAAAATTGTAGCATTTTTCACTCAGGTCTAAATATTGTATCTCTTATTTACCAATATTTTTGCATAGTCAATACCTGAAGATTCACCAAGGATCTCAAAGTCAGCTTCTCCACTCTTCAGAGGACCCAAGGCAAACAGGAGTCAGAAAAGCCCTTCTATAAGAGTGAGATATTAAATACTGTAAACATTTTTGGTCATAAGATATCAGATATAACTATTCAACCAATTTGCAGCACCACCAAAGTAACCATCAGCAACGTGTAAATGAATAGGCATGGCTGTATTTCAACAATACTTGCCATTATGACAAGTGGTAGGTGAGGTTTGAAGAGAAGTATGTTGTTTGTTGACCCCTAACCATCTGTTCTGTCCTTCTCCTAAAATGATTCTGAGTTCAGCAAAGTATTCAGATGTTATTACACACCTCAGTTTACTGGTGTCATTAATTTCCTGTTCATAATCCTTAAAAAAACTCTGTGATCACATGGTACAGGTTTAGAAGATGTGGAGTGGAATCTATATACAACTCTACTGTGAAAATTCTCATAGTAACACTAAAGAAAACATGATTGTGACGTATTCTAGAGTGTTTATGTATACCTAACTCAGAGCTTGCCATTGCTCATTTTATTTAGAAAATTGAGCTTAAAACCTACGACATTATGATACCCGTAAATCAGTGATTGCTCAGCCATCATCAGAGAAGCTTCCTTTTGCTGTAGATGAGAATAAATACAGAGAATCACAAGTAGGCAATGTGCAGAGGGTGAGAGACTTTGTAACACTCAGTCCTAATGGCATGTTCTAATCAAATCCTTCCTCTCAGGGGTTTAGGAACTATGAGGAAACAAAAACAGATTTTAAGAGTCAGAGGCATGGATGACTCTAAGAAAACAGTATCTTCTAGACTCAACAGAACTTATGCACATATGAACTCACAGCGACCGTGGCAGCATGCAGGAGTCCTGCACAGGACAAAGCATGCTCCCAGTGCAGACAGAGGGTGAAATAGACATGAACCCCATCCCTAACTGATAAGCTACCTTCAATTAACAACTGCTTGCAAAAGAAAAATTAGTTTTGTCCAATAGAGATTTACTGAGTATTTAAACCACACTTAAGAGTAGTGGCATTTCTACTGTATTTTAATAAAGACTGCCTGAATATCTGAGAATAAAACTGGTCAGTCTTATAGGCCAGGTTATGATAACACCTTTAATCCTGGTAGCCACAATGACAGGCACCTTTAATCCCAGCCATTGAAAGGAATATAAAACGGGGAGAAAGCTCTCAGACACACAGTCTCATTTTGAGATTCCAGAAGGCAGGATCACCATTTCAGACTGAGATCAAGTAAGAGCCAGTGGCCAGATGTTTTACTTTTTGGATCTTCAGGTTGATTTCCAATTTCTGACCCTGAGTTTTTATTAATAGTGTTTCAGCCATATATCCAGTAGTAGGTGATATATAAGAGTATATATGAGTAGTAGAGTTCATATATATGAACTCTATAGTATTTTTTGTAGATTTTTTTGTCTCATTTTTCTCTGTTTGGGAATTTGTTTTCAATCTTTCTGGGTTTTTTTTTTTTTGCTTGTCTGTTTCTGTTCTCATTTTTTAAATGATTTTATTGGTTCTGTTTGTGTGTGTGTGTGTGTGTCTGTATGTTTCTTGTGTTTTGTTGTTTTTATTATTGTTTTTATTTTTTTTAAATTTATTTTCCTGCTTGTTTTCTAAAGAGAGAAAAAGAAAGTAAGGGGCTGGGTGTGTGGAGAGATATGGAGGATTTGGGAAGAAATGGGGGAGAGGAATAGTAATCAAAATATATTTCACAAATTTTCATTTAAGACTAAAATAATTGACTGCAGTTTTTGTTAAAAGTATTCCTACAAATATATTAATACGATAAGATACATTAAGTTTAATCAAGGAAAGAGAAAACATGGAAAGTCAAGAAGGAAAAACACAATATTCTGTTATTTCCATCAATTTAAGTTAGTATTTCAGAGCCTGTGTCCTGCCATTCCATCGAGGCCGGTCAGACACTAATGACGTCATTGATGTTGATGCCCAGGAGACTTGTTCTATGAGGATCATGAACAACTTTGTTGAAGAGTTTTGAATCATAAGGTTGATATAGGGAGTTTCCACCTCTGCATATTTTACACTTTGGGTTGTTTTTCTCAACCAAGTGGAGAAAAACAGATGCCTGTGGTACATAATCATGGCTGTGGAAACCTGCTAATCATAGGTATGAAAATAGACTCATGTACAAGTAAATACCCAAAGTCATCAAAGTGCCTTCTGCAAATTCAGTTAAGATAGATGAATGAGGAAGACACACTAGTATTCTCAGTGCTCCACAGACAGTGAGAACACTTGCATAATTTTCTGGGTGTTTGTATTTTTCTTTTTAACCCAATTAACTTACTTATTCAATAGAGTCATTGCTTGACCCAAAATTGAGAAAAAGAAAACAAAATGCTTAACATATTTTTTTTCTGTTTAAAGACATTAGATTTGCCATATTTAGATGGGACAGGGAACATTAATGGGCCATTGTCTTTACACTCCTTTACAAAATGGATGTTTTCTTATATTGGTCAATCTTAATAGAAACTACTATTAATATTATCGAGGTCTATATTATCCTCTCAAATATGAAGCAGCAATCATATTCTGCAACAATGTGGATTGTGACCACTTCTTTGGAGGAGACATTTCCTCTCTATTTTGGGGGTCTCTGTTGTTTCCCTTGTAAGGAATTTGTAACGTCTTTTTTAACCAACAATTTGTGACTTCAAAATTTCTGTCGTTTCTCCCTTTAAAAAGTGAGTTGTCACTTTGTTGCTTTAATTTTAACATTTTAATTATTTTTGAGCAAGTTACTGCTTTTTAGTGCTTTTCTTAATTTTCTCTTTTATAAAGTTTATGTTCATTGGTTTTGCATTGTTTAAACTTTTATATTTTACTAAGCTAAAGTTGACAAATAAAAATAGTTGTGTATCCAAGATCAATAACCACACACACACTCACACATAGCACATATATGATTTCCCATACTTTTCTATATATAGTCACTGCTTTCACACATTACAAATACCCTTTCTTAGTATTTTGTTATATATTTACTTGTTCATTAATAATTCTTTTGATAGGACTTGTGTTTACAAACTTATACAATGATTTTCATCATCCATTAAAGTATCATTTCATTTCCCTACAAATGTTGGAAAAAATGTTAATTTATTTTTAATTATGTGTATGTGTGTGTATGCATTATGGGGAGTTACACGTGTGTGTGTGTGTGTGTGTGTGTGTGTGTGTGTGTGTGTTCCTTTCAAGTCAAGAATAGAGTATCAGAGATCTTGTTGGTGGAGTTACAGGAGAGTGAATGAATGATCTGTTATGAGAGTGGAGAATGAAACCTGGGTCCTCTGAAGGAACAGTATATGCTTGAATTACTGAACTATCTCTCTAGCCCCATATTTTCCTACACATTTTCTACTAACTTTGAGTGCTACTTTGAATGCAGGGTTAACAGAAGGCTGTACTTTGCTCTGCCAAATGAACTATTACCCCTCCTACACAGTTCGATATCAAATTATCTTTGTGCTGAATTAAATCAAGTGTGTATTAATTTGCCTATTTGTGCTCTATTTGATAGACTGATCCATTTGCTGGTTCTTATGCTAATATAAACTTTTATTATAATGACCAGGCAGTTTATCTTCTTATCTTGTTGGAAGAGCCTTCATTCATTATTCTTTTTAAATGACTTAATGGCATTTGCATGTTTTTGTTATCTTTATAGGCTTAAAACAACCAAGTAAGAATAAAAGTTTAACTGGGTTGAATCCATACATTTATTTGGGAGAATTGATATTTTACATTATCAACTTGTCTTATTCAAGAAATTAAATTCTTCTTTATATATTGAGAACATGTTTATATATCCAGGTTCAAATTTTTCTTGATTTATTTATTGATTACTATTATAAGTCTTAAATTTTAAGTGTATATTTTTGAAACCATAATTTTGAATCTATATTCCTTTTACTTAGGTTGCATGCCACACAATTAGGCATATCCTTGTTATTGTTGACTATACATAGTTTATAGATGTGTATTAATTATATTTTTACTACTTGCACGATTTCCTTTATATACATAATAATTACATAAGCATATTACAAAATATATGACCATCAGTTTCCAGAAATTTTGAATAATCATCATTTGATTTTTATACTTTTCACATTAGGTTTAGAAATCACAGTTGATAGTAGTGTAGGAGTTTTTCATTTATTGATATTTACATTATATTTTAACATAGTCAGTTATAGTTTTTTATTAGTGGCTATTTCTTCTTTCTTCAATATGTGTCACATCAAGAACAAGAATACATAAAACAGATATACAGACACACCATGTCCTGCCATGATCTAAACAGTCACCAAATATTCATTAAGAGAATGTGGGCCATTTCTCCAAGAAGAAATATAAGACTGAGTTCCTCAAAGCCTCTGGTCACATTTTTATCAACTGATCAATAAGAACCTTATTTTATTTGTGTTTCTGTTTAAAAACATCATATTGTGTACATTGATGTTTATTAATATTGCAGTCAGACCAATAGCACTGTTTCCCACTTGAATAGAGTTTGTCTACTTGAAGGGCTTTTCTGCTTTCTTATTGTCCTGATGAACAACAGACACTTCAGCACTACACTTGAGGCAATTTTATAGAGGGAAATCTAAAAAGAAATGCAAACATAGGAAACTGGGCTGTTAAAGGCTAGTAGAAGGCGTAAGGTACGGTGTTACACAACTTCAATGCCAGTGCTAGGGATCACACAGCAGTGGACCTCTGGGGGTTCAGGGGTAGCTCCATCCACCAGTGAGTTACAAGCCTGACAGGGATACATAGTGAACTCCTACCAAAAACAAGAAAGAGGACGCCGACAGAAGGAGTCCTTGTTTGTAATATTACAGCTGATAGAGAAGGAAAAGTAGAGCCTTGTTCAATTTCTGTGAGAATCACAGACATCAGGAGACTCAACTTTTCACTCATCTGCACTTGTTTACAGACGATATTGAACATGTTTTGAGTATGACTAGAGTGCTAACAATAATTTTTAGTGAGTAAACAAGTTAATGAATATAAGATCGATAAGGAAGGAGGATCCTATAGACAGACAGGAATAGTTTTTTCATATAAATCTTTCTCTCTCTCTCTCTCTCTCTCTCTCTCTCTCCTATCTATCTATCTTTCTCTCTCTCTCTCTCTCTCTCTCTCTCTCTCTCTCTCTCTCTCTCTCTCTCTCTCACACACACACACACACACACACACACACACTGGATTAAACTTTCTCTGACGTTTACATTTTTTTCTCAAGTTTTTTGTGCAAAGTTTTTCATTCGGGAAGCAGAGTGAAAAAAAACCACTTTCATTGTCCCACTCATTTGAAGAGATTTCTGGGTGTATCCTAAAGGTTCAGCAGCAGTACCTGTGATAGATGTGTGCAAGATAAAGAAGGCAGGTCTAGACCTATCCACTAGATGACTGGGAGTAAATGCTCATGTGAGTTCCTGAAGAGAGGGAGACATACCAAGACCTGCTGTGGACTGTAGCATAATGGCGAGCATTAACATGGATTGCTGTTTCTGGACATGGCTCAGCGAGGATTATGCCTTGTACTGCTCATGTCTAACTCCATGAAACATTTGTGCCTGGATGATTCCTCCAATGTTTACTTCTGCAGGGTACCTGGATCATAGAATCACACTCTCAGACATGGACTGGGCAATCTCTGCATAATGTTGTTCTCATTTTCCCGAATGATTTTAACCAATTATACTATTAAAATAGCTTCTCTATCATTTCAAACAAAATCAAACACATCTCACTGAAAGTTTATTTTTAGTATTTTTTCTGATACAGCTATTAGAAAATTTAATTACTTATGATGACATTGGTCAATAGAAATTTGTATAAGTCGTTCCAGTAATTATCCATGGAGAGTACCATATATTTCCTGAGTTACTTCTTTCTTTTTCCAAAAATATAGCATCCACTTAGCTGAATTGAATTAGGTTTGTGGAACAATGACTTCTGTTTTGCACAGTTCATTTTATTAGAGTTGCCTCACCAATTATATTGCTAGGCAAAATACCACTGTCTTGAGATTTTTGTCTTCACAATGAATATATTTTTGAAAATTAATTTAACCATCTTCAGAAACAGTGGTAATAATTGCCTTTGAAACCTTGATTTGTTTCTGGCTAGGTTCAGCTTTAACTCTCTCTGCATCACAGTAAATCTGTAACCTACCCACCACCTTTGTACAACTCAGGGAAACATAAACCCTCTAAGGACAGAATGGTCACATTTTATGGACATTGTCCTTTTTTCCAAACACACATTTAGCTGCCAAGTGGAAGGACTGGAATATTGAGAAAGAAATGTTTGTTGCAACCACAGATTGATATTCCAATAGTATGAACTCAATCTCAAGGATGAAAGGAGGGGCAACATGACACGTTTTCAGTAAGTATGGAGTCACTTGAGGGATATGACTTTGCCTAAGCAACAATACACGATGCCTCAGCTCCTGTAGTTTATGCTTTCTATAGTATCACGTGTTCCATCTTTGTTTGAAACATTTCAAAAGCTTGTAAGAACAAAGAGTATTATTTTATTTTTGTGGTTAAAAATTGGCTTTTTATCTCTGAATCAAGTTGAATTTTTCTATTTATTTTTCAGTGCAAGCAATCATGGTTATTTAAATTCTGAATTCATAGAACTGGACTTTGGAAACAGTTGGGTTTGAAGTTTGCAGCAGAAGAATCAACTGGGAGGACCCAATTTCATCCAATTTGTAGCTTGATTTCATCCAGCAAGACATACTTAAGCATGAAAACCTAAAAGTGGTAGGTGTTGTATTGAAATAGCATCCCACTTAGGGAGCAGCGAAGCAGAAAGCAATGCTGAATGCTTCACATCCCCTAACATGACATTATTCCAGCATGACACACAATCCAAAGCTTGGCAATTACAGCTGTGACCCCAAATTAGATTTTAAAACATGTATAAATGTACATGCATTCAAATTTTTTCCCTTCGTTTTGTCTCCTAATAGTTTGGAAATGCAAATTTTGGTTGCTTCTTAAAATAACTCTGTTCACACAGAATAGCATCCTCAGCTTACACTTTGATAAAATCTGAGCTCTGATTTATTAGGCTGGAGGTAGTCATGAATACTGTTCTTAGGAATACAGTCAGAGGAGATGCTCCCTTTGCCCTAGTGAAACACCATTGTTTAACTGAAATGACTCCATGGCTAAAGCCTTGAGATTTGTCTATGTATTCTCTCTCTCTCTCTCTCTCTCTCTCTCTCTCTCTCTCCCTCTCTCTCTCCTACCCTTCCCTCCTTCCTCCCTCCTCTCTCATTCTTTCTCTCCTCCTATGTGTGTATGTGTGTATGAGATAGAGTTTATGTATGAAGGGGTGGCTTAAATAAAGTTTAAAAATACAATAATGGCAATACCTAACCAACTCCTGCAAGTTCTCTCTTTCTTTCCTGTGTCAAGTCTCCTCCAGGCAATGAATGTCATGAGCTCTGAGCAGCGTGGTGGTATATTCCCTGGGCTTCTAGAGGCATTTTTTTTTCTTCAGAAGGTGCTTTATACATCTGGGACCTAAGAACTGGGAAGAACCTTCTGACTTGCCATTGTCTGGATCCCCACAGAACTGGGCCACAAAAGACTTGGATCTACATGCAGAGTGTAGAAATATGCCAATGCGTGAACATTTCTCCGTGCCTATGTCCCATGGCTTCCTGCCTCCCTTAGAAGATTATATAATCACTTATCTTTTCTATTTTTAAAGTAGATTAATTTGATTTAGTAGAAAGGGGACAAGGGGGAAAAAGGAGGAATAATGGGAGAAAGCCAATATTATTTCTTTGAAAGCAGCTTAGTTTAGAGTCATTTTAATAAGCCTGGAAAATTAGAATTGGAAAAAGAAAATCAATTGTGACGCTATAATCTAGTTTGGAAAGGAACATAAATCCACACTGGCAAGGACTTCCTAGCACTAGATAATTAGGGCTGCTTTGTTCTCGTGTGGAAGAGGCAGGGGATTCATTTGTTTCTTAAATCCATTATTATTATTAACAATGTCATGTATACCAAGAATTCTCCTGAAAATGCAAGATGTTCACAGGGTACATCTATCATGCCTGCAAAGAGTAAGCAATGTATCTACCTCTGTTGAGTGCAAAGAAGTTATCCACAGAGGAACTGAGGGGTCTAGGACAGCTTTTGCCTAACTCTCCCACTTGTTGAGCTCCAGAGGAGCTTTCTATTTTTTATTCTGGAATAACTAAAAAGATTTTATCCCCAAACCTTCTTGTAGAATGTTGTAATAAATGCAGTCTACAGCCTAAATTTCAGTGCAGTTTAAACTGATTAGCATTCAAAGACAAGGCCATCAGACAGTGTTCTTAGGAAACAAATTCTTGGTTTGTAGAACTGGGAAGAGAATGGGAAATTTTGCATTAGAATTGCAAAGTTTTTAAGGAAGTCAGGTGCCTATAGTCATGAAGATTTTACTTAGTCAAGCTAGACACGTTCACGGCTGAAAAGTATAAACGTTATGGATGTAGGAAGAGTCCAGAGATCTAACTTTAACTTTATATAAAATGAAAGCATAAAAATCTCCCGGATGGGATTCTTATAGTATGTGTGTGTGTGCGTCCATGCAGGGGTACATGTGTGTTGGAAGCTCCCTAAGCTAAAATAAATGCTAAAAAGATGATAGCTACTATTGTTTCTTTTAAAATAGATAAGAAAAATTGAAAAAAATCAAATTAAGAAATCAAGCCAATGTTTAAGAGATATGGTTTGTGAATAATCTCTTAAGAATAAATGAGGAAAATAGATAATAAAAAGCTTTGACAGTTTCCTTAGGTCATCAATCTGGTAGTATCTTGTTACACCCTCAGATTTTTAGTTAGTGACAATGGGCTGTATGCAAACAGGTAAGAAAGCATACAGAGAATGATTCTCTTCATGTTTAGAGAACTATAAAGAAATTAGCCCTTGAGGATCACAGTTAGAATCTAGTGATGCAAAGACAATGGCACTAAGATGCTGGAAGAGTCATACTCATCAACTGGAACGTGCCTGATGTCAGCTCTATTTTCCTTGGAAGTAGAGTTGCCCAAAGAAATAATTGGGATTTGTGTTTACTGAAAAATATGTAGAAATTTGAATGCTATATTCCATTTTGAATGCCCTGTGTCTAACAAACTTTGTTCCATGCACTCCCATCTTCATAGGAAGCATGTGCAAGTACTACCAGATGGGCTTCAAGGAGGACACAAATAGATAGAAATAGTCTCTTAGTCTGTAGCAGAGTTCGTCAATATTCCTGCAGAACTAGAAATAAGAAACAACTCACAGGGAGTCATAGCAAAAGTCTCTAGACATTAAAATTGTAGAATGTCTGAAGGAATGGGAGAGCAGGATTCAGAAGTGGACAGTCTCATCTCTATAGGAACACTAATAAATAGTCCCTTTGACCAAACCAGTTTCCTATGCCTGTTGCTAAAAAATCCTTCCTGGGTAAAAACCATGACCTTTCCTTCTAGTTTCACGGCAATAAGAACAAGGAAAGCTACTAATTGAACACTATTTTTTAATTTAGACAAGACAACCTACCAACTATATTTGAGAGTTCCTTAGATTCTATTTGATAGGTCCTTAGATTCTCCCCTGCTGCTGTCTTGGGAAACTCACATCTAGGTGTATTCAAAGGGTAACAAGAGGCAGAGATCTTCCTGTTCATATAATCCTTGTTATCTTGAAAACCAAACCAAATACAGAGAGTGGTCAGAAGTGTTATATCTTCCAGAAGACTCAGAGGAAAGTCTCTAACACTGTTTACAGGTTTCAAAACGTCGTATCTTTTACACCAGATCCTATGGTGCCTTGAAACAAACTAGGAGCTACTCGAAACTTATTCCAAGCTATGTAAGCAACCTGGCTTAACTCATTCATTCTTCTCTACCTCCACCATTATGTTTAGATGCTTCTGTCTCACAAGATGATCATGACCCCATCAATAACAATAACTGCAAAACAGATATATTCACCACATCTTATCTATAGGCAGTAAGAGTCTTTTTGCAGTCTTTCGGCTTGAGTTTAAGTTAATCAAGGTAAATTATCTTCAGTCTATATTGTCTTATGGGAACACTTTAGGCTTTTTGCAAGTGAGAAGTTTCCGTAGATTAAATTTTAAAATTGTTTCATTTAAACATCCTTTGTATAATTTTGACATTCTATTCTTATTCTATAGAAGGAAAGTAGCTGAGAAAGGAAAAAGATAAAACCACAGTTGAATGATACATTTTCCTAAGATCTTCAACCCTCTAAAATCTGCATATTACCTTTGGTTATCAAGTGCTTATCCAAAGTCGTTCTGTCAAATCAGTCATTTAAAGTTCAGGAGACAGCTTCATTCAATATAAAGTGAGGGTGTGAAGAACCTCAGGGAGACCCAAAGGAAAAAAGAGGCTTTCTCTCACCTCCTTTTGTTTCTCCTGTATCCAAAGCCAAGCATGTGATCTAGATCAGAAGCTTCAACACTGAGGATCAGGAAAATGGTACTTGTCTGTGGACAAAGCCCATTCCAAGCAACAAGCAGTATTGTTTTATTTTCACAAATCCCTATGCTTGATAGGGACACCAGGAGTGAACTTATCTTTCCCTACTGGTCTGCTGGTTTGTCTTTCTTTACTGCAGGCTTCCAAAAGTGCACACACGCACACACATACACACACACACACACACACACACACACACGAGAGTGAGAGAGAGAGAGAGAGAGAGAGAGAGAACTAACATGGGTCTTGCAATGCAGAAAACTACCAGACATAGCTGAATAGTGTTAGAGCACAGTCAATCCATTTTCCCCCAAGTTGTCTTCATGATCTTAGAATTTTATGAGAGTTTTTACTAAGCCCTACCCAAATTTGTCTGATATTTAAGCAGGATGGAGATCAGATGAAATAAAATCAGAATATGATCTAAAGGGGTCCCTCTTCCCAGGTAGTGTGTTTGAAGACATTAGCAACTTAAATATGGTATGCTTTCAGTTAAAGTTTGCCTCGCTCAAGTGGATTCTAGTTATCTAGTGTTTCTTTGAACATAGGGATTTGCTACTTATTCTTATCAATGAGTATTATTACCCCAGAATATGTGGCAAATGCCCATATATGATATTGTGACATGCACCATGATAGAGTATGTCATCTATGTTTGGTATAATTAATGCCTAAATATTCTCTACAGCTTCTTTTTATTTTCCAAGGTAGTTTTCTGTAGATATGCAAAGGCAAAGCATGCCTAGGTAGCTGTTTAACGGGGAAAATAGGTTTGTGTAGTATGATGCATTGAAACTAGTGCCCAGGTAGCCTCATGTTTCTCAGGTGTTTCTCACCAAGAGGTAAATATATTGGTTTTTCTTCGTGTATAGTTTATTGTTGAAATAATACATGTCCTTACTTACATTTTGGTGCAACGAGAATCAGTATGATTCTGCTATTCTACCATGACTGAATTGTACATAGTAAGAGGAGAATGAGAGAAAAGTATCTTTTCAGGTGTACAGATGATAAGCAATGATTCATTTCTGTGATAGTGTGGCATCCACAGCACAAACTGGATAGAATATTACAATTCATAGTAGTCTCACACTTCTTTCTCTGAATAATATGAAGGATTTTTTCTACTTTAGAGAGTCAGAGGTTTGGTTTTTCTATTTATGTGCTTACATTTCTGGGAACAACAGCCTATAATTATTATCTCACATGAAAGGTTGAACCACCTCACACAGGACTGCAGCATGAGTCACGATAACCTCAGCAACAATGAACATGAACTTTCTTAGCAAATGTCCCTGAAATTATGTTGGGAAAATAATGATAATACAAGAATATGCATAATAAATATCCCTTAAAGTGAGATGAATCAAATAACTAATCGCCAATTTTTAAACAAGTTTTTACCCAGATTGCTAACAGCCATAGAAGGAGCAATTCCCAATGATAAGCTTGCAGATCTCTCTGCTGCCTCTCCGACTTTCACTTGTGTAGGTTGCTGAATCAAGAACAATTTCAATGTAAAAGAATTCGTGATATGTTGGTGACGCAAATAGGATGATTTAGACTATTGTGAACCACCTAACTGCTACTTTTCAAGTTAGTTGATGTAACAAATGTGAAATTTGTTGGCATTGATACTCCCTACATTTCTATCTGCTTTTCAAACAGAAACAAAAACAATTTCCCCCACTCCAACAATTTCTCTACTTTTCTGATGAATAATCTGAGCAAACAGAGTTTGGAACAAAGAAGATAGTTATTAACAAAGGGGAGAAAAGAGCATTTCCACGCAATTTAGTTTGCCTTTGCTGTAATTCCCGCAACAATATTAAAAGGATTTTGACAATTGTTGCATTAACTTACAGGATGATTGTCTGTATACAATAAGGATCCATCTGCATTTATTTAAAAAATGGATTTAAAACATGAGGTATTTTGACTGAATAGTGCTTTACTAACAATGGTGCAAATTCAGAACTGTTCTGATGCACTGACATTTTTAGTGGACATCAGTGGAAGGAGCGCAGGAAATGTTTTTATTTTCAAGGGACTGCAGTGCCAAAGGGCTGGATAAATAGCCGGTTGTGGTACAACCAGGTAAAGCACTCACACTGTGACGACAGCAGTCATTTAAAGTTTGTTCTAGATAAGAAGGATCTGGCAGTAAGAGTCTGGGCTTTCTGGGTAATATAGCACATACTGATGGTTTAAATAACACAACTGCATTTTCTCATTTTGTCCAATATCAGAATGTCAGTAAGTTTTTTAATCCTTCGTCCCTTGCCTTCCATGTGACCATTTACTCCTTACAGTTTCCTATAATCTCTGGGTTCTCTTCCCCTTTTCTTGCAACAATACCAGCTGTAGTAGATCAAGGTTACCCTAATGGCCTCATTTTAGTTACTATTTAAAGGAATATTTCCAAATACAGTTACGTTCTGAGGTGCTGGGGTAAAGGGAGTTCATCTCTGCTTTTAACCACAGAATATGAGTTCCTCTTGCTACCTATTACAGAATGAGTGCTTGCTTCTCTAGCATCCACACTGATATCCTATCAGCCAATGTGACAGGGCTGGAAGGTGGGACTTGGAGAAGTTAATATAGTCAGAAGAATGGAATTCTTCAGAATGAAAATCAAACCCATATAGGACAACAAAAGAGAGCTTGTTCTGCATGCCTTCTGTTGTCTGTGGTCCAAGGAATTGTCTTGTGTAAACTAGGAGTGGCGTTCACAAAGTATAGATCATAATGGTACTCTGACTTCATTAATTTCAGCCTTCAGGCCTTCAGAAGAGTTGGAAATGGTTTTTTTTGTTGTTGTTGTTGTTTTCATTTGTTTTTGTTTTTGTTTTTTGAGACAGAGTTTCTCTGTGTAACAGTACTCGCTGTCCTGAAACTCACTTTGTGGACCAATCTGGCCTCATAGAGATCTGCCTTCCTTTGCCTCCTGTGTGCTGGAATTAAAGGCATGTGCCTCCACTGGCTGGTTTAGAAATGGGTATTTTTATATAAGCTATCAAGTCTATGAAAACCTGAGCTAAGACAACATTATAAGTATTTTCAGTTTTTTGAAATATAGATTTCACTCTGATATACATTTGTTACTAACAGTATAAAAATGAAAAATAATGGAAAGAGAGACAACATTTATTTGGTAAGAAGATGAGTGAGATTTTGGAAGTGTTATGAAATTCTTCATGCAATTTCTTAGAACTAGTACAGTCAGATAAGTCCTTTGACTAGAAAAAAATAAGAAAAGACTAAAGCTGATATCTTTTCTTTTGAGATTTTTTTCTATATTTAATAACAATAAGCTAATGGATTAACAAGTTTTAGTGCTGGTTAGTTTTTATCGATTTGACACTAATTTAGACATATCCGGAAAGACAGAACCTCAGCTGAGGAATGGCCTCCATCAGAGTTGATGTGGTCATGAGGCAATATTTAAATTGCTAATTTATGTTGGAGGGCACAGCTCGCTGTGGGTGTTGGCATCCCTAGACAAGGTTGGATCTAAGACATATCAGGAAGGCGGCTGAGAAAGTCAGAGCACGCCATCCAGTCAGCAGGCTCCTTCACACTATCGCTTCAGTTCCTGCCTCCAGGCTCCTGTCCTGAGTTCCTTCATGGTTCCCCCTATGGTGAACTGTAGGGGATAAACTGAAATAAAGACTTCTCAACTCGACTTTGGTCGTTGTTTTGTTACAGCAACAACAACTAGGACAATTCATTTTTTCACCTATTCAAAAAAATTGAAAAAGAATCAGCAATAATTATTTGATAAGCATTGAATTGTAGTTTGAATGAAAATTAAACTTTCAGTTCAGTTTCTGTAGGATGCTTTATTTTGTTGAATATACCAATCCATTCTATTTACCAGATTTCTAAAAGGAAACAAGTAGTTTTCTTCTGTGAAATGCTAACATGGACCTCAGTAAGATTGTCCATCTTTTCATGACTTCGAAAGCATTCGCCATCTTCTCAAAAGTTTATCTCCTTGTGAGACACATACAGGCGATGTAAAATCTGACATTTATTTAGTGACAAATAACAACTTGACATGCCTACCACAGTTAGAAAATGACAGTGGTATAGTATAAACAGATATACAGTGTCACATTAACTTCATCTAGCCTACAGTGACTTACACCTGAAACAAATTGCTACTCAATCCAGAGTGTGCTGTTGAAACACAAAACAAACTATAACTCCAGGCAAAATACTTGGAAAAAAATGAAAGTTTACAAATTTATCCATAGAAAAATTTTACTTCGTGAAGAAGATGTATGTTCATATCTCTATTAAAGCAGACTCCCATTTCAATAGTTACTATCCCACAAAAGTGACGACGATTTAACCACATAAAGAGTGTAGAATATCATTCACTGTATGATTAATTAGTAGAAATTAGGTGGTCTAGGTATACATATAGGTAGTAGAGTGCTTTATGAAGGAGATACTAGATTAAGTCCTGAACAACACACTCCCACCTGAGCTAAGACAACATTATAAGTATTTTCAGTTATACTGTCATCACCACCGTCATCACCATTGCCACCATGATCATATTAGTGATGTGGATAGTTTTCTACTAGATCTTATGGGAACTCTGCATTTGTTGATTCACTGGAAAGCATGTCGGGTATTGCTTGCTGTATGAAACGTAGGCACTGGAAATTAGGGCAGACGGCTTTGTGATTAGCATCTAAACATTAGAGATTGTTTGAGATTCATGGAAAATATGTTTTTTTGAACCAACTTTGTTCTTTCTTATCTTGAGAGAAATTCTTTGATGTTTAGATACTCAGAGTTAAGAAGATACCAGATAGATGAAAGGCCAAGAAAATGACAGAAATAATAAGAAAGAAATATGTTTTGCTGGAGACAAAACTACATAGAAAACACTTTTTCCAGGAAGAAAAAAGAAGAGCCCATCTTTGAGTTATATCAACTGCTACTCTACTTTTCTCCTGGAAAAAGGAGGCATACTGGGCTGATGCTTAGGATGCCTGGCAGACGTTTGTCACCATCAGAACAGGTGCATTTTATTATGTAACTGATACCTGAAACTCTAGAGCATTCTCCTGGTATCTACTGTTAGATCAAGCTGTCACAAAGCAAAAAGGCCTAGGAAGAATTTAAACAACTGACTTATCAGAAATCATTATTTTACAAAGCTGCAAAAAAGAGTATGTGTTTACCTTACCATAAAAGGCATTGATTTAGGAATTCTAACAACTGACAGTATAACTTTCTAAATTTCCATGTCAAAAAAATTAAGAAAAATTCTTATTTAAAACTTATTCTTTATGGAAAATATTTGATAGTAAACTACTAAATCTGTATTATAAAAATTGCAAAGTATTATAATTCTTAAATTTATGTGCCAAGTCCTATTAACAATGATCATATACTCAGCTATCAAAATCCCAAATTTCTTGGGGAAGGGATATGAATTAGAAAAGAGTTGGGGATGGGAGGTGAACAAGGTCAAAATAGGTTATCTGAAATTTAACTAATTTTAAAAAACAAACAAGAATTAACTTTTATATTTTACATTGAATTTTATTGGTTTGTGTGTTGGTTAAGTGTGTGTGTTAAGTGTGTTGCTGGTATTCAGTGGAACTAGGTCTGAGGTGCAGTACGATGATTTGAACTTAGTGCTCATAGCAGCTCATTTGAAACTTGGCTCTTAACACTGACAGTGCTTTGTCTTTTTCATAGTTTAAAGTAGCAAACAATAACAGTATTTGCTTAAAATATAAAATAAATGGAGGTATTAGTATGAGCAAAGCATCTAAAAACATCGCCTGACATACTGGAAATGTTAGATTTTATTAGCACCCAAATAGCCTGAAACTGAACTCAGCTCCTATATCTGTCTTTCATTTCTGTTCTCAGCTAGAAAGTTTTCAGATGGCATCTGAAGGAACTTAACACCTTTAGTCGAGCTAAAGGAATGAACATGATCGTCATCAAATAATATGTGGACAAATTTATCTTATACATAACCAAGATACACATAATGATTAGTCCCCTGGCTGATCCATCATTGGTGATTTGTGACTCATTTGCTCCTTACCCATGAGTAAAGCTTAAGGCATTCTTTTTTAAAGCAGACATTAATTAAAGTAAGCAAAGGGCTAGAGCATAATTACTATTTTTAAGAATGCTGTGAATTCAATGAGAACATAAAAGACAAAACTTACTATCCTTTCCATAGAATAAAATAGAAGAACATTTCTTATCATGGCAAATCATAGAAACTAAATTTCCTACCTGGGTAGACAGTTGATACTAAAATGTGGGGCAAACTTTGCTCTATTATCAAAAGTCAGGTTGGAGAGTTCTCATATGCAGTGTAGCTGTTACCTCTATTTGCTCAATTAAACAGGATTTTGGGTATTTTTACTTTTAATATATGTATTTTATTTATTTTTAATTAAAGTAAAATATACATACATCACTCACCACTTATCCTTTTTTCCTTCCAAGACCTCCCATGCCCCCCTTCTTCCAATGTCTCTCATGTCCCCTACCTCACTCACTCTTAAATGGATTATTTCTTTCTCTTTATTATTATTACATATATATGCATAAATATGCACATACAATCTGCACAGTCCCTACAGTGTGGCTTGTGTGTTTGTGACTTCCAAACTGACCACTTTCTTTAGGATAATCAATTGGGGGCTCATCAGTGGGAGAAGCTAATTCTCTTTTTCAACAGTCATTTTATGTCTATAGTTCCTTGTCTCAAAGAACATACAATGAAATTTGTCCTTCCAAGTTATCAAGTCTATTGATTTCTTCATTTTTCATGTTTTGTTTAAGCAGACATAATTTAAAGGATCAAGAATGTAGTGTCCTTGTCATTTCTGGGAGACACTGCCTCACAGGCAGACTTCTTGGTCTTCTGACTGTTACACTATTTCCACCCATTTTCCTGTAATGTTCTCCAAGCCTTGGATGTAGGTGTTATGTTGTAGATAAATCTTTGGGGTACAGACTCCCTACAATATATTAATCCTTGCACTGTGTCTGGATTTGTTTCTCTTGAATGATCTGTAAGTTCCTGTAATATTTCTGTTATCTGCTGCAATGAGAAGCTTGTTGATGAGGAGTGCGGCCCGCATTTATCTGTGCTAAAAAGATAAATATTAGGCCTTGCCAAGAGTTCAAGTGCAGCTTTCTCATGCCTGTTACTATTTTTAATGCATCTTGTTGGGAATATTGTCAGCTTAAGTGTCAAAACTTCATTTAATCATTTAATATATATCTTGTATAATATATATGCATCCATACATAAACATAATGTGTTTGTATTGTGTATTATTACAGGTAAATGCAAAATAATATTATTTCTTGAGGATTTATTAAATATCCTTAGTGTTACATATCTGTCTTTGTTAGGGTATCTATTGCTGTGAACAGACACATGAGCATGGCAGCTCTTCAAGGAAAATATTTAACTGTGGTGACTTGCTTGCAGTTTAGAGGTTTGGTCCATTATTAGCATGGCCAGAAGCAAGACAGCATGCAGAGAGACATGGTGCTAGAGAAGGAGCTGAGAGTTCTTACATCCTTACTCACAGGCAACAGGAAATGGTCTCTCTCCCTGGATGTAGCTTGAGCATAGGAGACTTCAAACCCCATCCCCACTGGGACATACTTTCTCCAGCAAAGCCACACCTACTCCAAAAGACCACATCGCTTAATAGTGCCGTTCCCTTTGGGTACCATTTCTTCAAACCCCCACAATATTCTTCCATTTCCTTCCACATTATAGCCCTCTTCTTGTTTTTCCCATAATATCAACTGTATTCTGCTATCTCTGTCTTTTTCTTGCTACTTCCTGGATGTTCCTTGAACTACTTCTTTCCCCACTTATCCCAGGAAAAACAAAAGGAAACAACCAAACCAAAGCAAACAAACAAAACCACAAGTTAACATGCTTATGCTCACATGCTGGGTACAATCCTAGATTTTTACTGGTAGCTCTTATTTCCAGCCAGCCATTAGTCATCTATCTGTGACACTATCGTGGTCTACATGTGTCTTTTTTAGGGTGATGAAGGATGATATCTGAAAGCTAAGAATTAGAAGCAAGTGACTGTGGATAAACTTTAATTCTGCCATATAATATTTAGTTACTTCCATGCTTGTAAAATGAAGATAAAGATATCACACATTTCAAAGAATTGTTATAAATGTTATTGCAGAAGAACGTGCAAAGAGCTTGACAGTGTTCTGTTGTTAAAGATCTGTACACGTAAATATTGGAGTTTTTTTGGTATTACTGGTATTGATACAACGGGCACTAGTGGTGTAGGAGGTTCTTCTGTCTATGTGTTGCTTTCATTGGTTGAATAAAGAAACTGCCTTGGCCTTTTGATAGGGCAGAACTTAGATAGGTGGAGTAGATCGAACTGAATGCTGGGAAGAAGGGCAGTGTGGCAGATGTCATGAATCTCCTGCCTGAGACAGAAATAGGTTAGAATCTTCCAGTAAGGCACAGTCATGTTGTGATACACAGATTTAATAGAAATAGGTTAATCAAGATGTGAGAGTTAGCCAATAAGGGGCTAGAGCTAATGGGCCAGGCAGTGATTTAATTAATACAATTTCTGTGTGGTTATTTTGGGTATAAGCTAGCCAGGCAGCCGGGACGAACAAAAGGACCCGCGCTCCTTCATACAGCACACTAGTTTAAGTATGTCTTTGTTTCATCTTTTTCTGAATCATAGCAGTAAACTCTCGAACTTCAGTCTCTTCCATCCCTAAATATCCTGTATAATTGACAGATTCACTTTGTAGCTTCATGCTATGTATCTGTTCCCAGTGCCAAATGCTGTTTGTGGTACACTGTCTCCTCTATTCTGTAACAACTTCTCTAGGTTATTATTACTCAAGTCCTACATACTGTCATACTGATGTGATGTTATCAAAAGCATAAACGATTTCCTGAAAATAGTGATACCTTCCTGATTTTCAGTTTTGTTTATAAAATGTTCTGCTAGATTGCATTTGATGGTTGGTAACTGATAACACTTGTTAATTATCTGAGAGTTATATCAAACAGTACATATTTTATTAACTCTTCTTTGGGTCCCAAGTCATAAGAGGCCCTTTATTGTATTTATTATTTCTCTTCTGTGAAAATCTAAACTGCCTAAGTGTTGCTTATCTGTCCTTGTATTAAACACTGCAGTTCAGATGAATTTCAGTTCTCTCCAAGGTTGATTTTAAAATGAAAAGCTGGGGGGGGATCATCACTGAAATCAAAATTGAACTGGAAGGAGTCTTGAATGAATGACTTAGAAAGTAGGGTGTTGCTTGGGAAAAAAAATTGATGTTTCCATCAAGAAAGAATTCATAGGTGAGTATTAGTATTATAGCCTCCTTAACAATATTTATTTGTTAAAATGAATCTACCTAGTCACAACATTCAGAAGGCAGTTCTCTGAGAACAATGCTTTAGTTCATTTGTTGCCATTAAATATATATTTTTAGTCAACACTATTGATTAAATAACAGTATGGATGGGAGGAATGTGTGTCAGAAAGAGCTTTAAAAGGGTCTGGTGAAAGTTAAATGTTGTCTTACAAATGCTAATGGTAGTGACCAGTGTTTTCCTATTTCATACCCCTCAGAGCATGGTTACTGCATGTGTGTGCACTATGCTCATTTTCATCACCAGTGAATATGACTTGGTAGTTTTTACCAGCAAAATTTTCACTAGGCAATTTCAAGATTGGTCTTCAAGGACAAAATTAAAGATAATTTTTTTTAATTCAATCTCTTTTGAGTACTTTACGCTTTTAGAGTTAGTAACTGGATTGAAAATACCTAGGTTATTTTCTACACAGTTTCCACTGAGAAAGATTAAATAAATCTTAATCTTTTAAAAAATAAATGTTTGCGAAGAATCAGTTGATATAAATATAATTCCAAACAGAACATTGCTACAACTAAGAGCTGTATCTCCTATAGTCTTCACAAATTAACCTCTAATGACTCCTTCTGTGATCGTATTTAGTCTTCGGAAAGGTCTTAGACTTAGGCGAGTTCATAGGTATTGGGCCTACATGATGGTATTGGTACCTGTATATGAAACACAAGAAAGACTACTCTTTCTCCAGCTCATGAGGCTGCCTAAGAGGTGACCATTTGAAAACCAGTATGATGATACCTACGGGCACCTTGCCGTATATGACAAACAAATACATTTATTTTACTTAAGCTTCCCAGTTCAGCATCTTCTGTTATTATAACCTAAAAACTTAAGCAATGTGATTTGGCCCAACTGTGAAGATCCAATCAGGTAGCACTCAGAGAGGAGTCTAGGAAGCTGATGCTTCGGAGGTCCAGTGAAAAGTGCAGTGTCTGTGGCTTACCTACTGCTACTCGTCCCATCTGTGCACCTTTATGAGTTGTGCTAGCTGCCTCCGAAGTTGACTAGTGGCCAGGTGGCAATGAACAAGGAATAATATTGTTATATTCCCTAAAAATATTTGTCTCTATTTTAGCAATACAAGAAAGCCATGAGTAAATAGAGATCAATGTGATTACATATTCTATTTTCAAAGAAAAGTTGACATATTAGCCAATTAGTAACAGCAATATGCTGATAAATATAAGCAGATATAGCCATTTAGGGAAGGCCAACTATGGAAAAAGCATTAGAACTTGAGTTTATGTGTTTTTCAAAAGATTTTAACATGCCTTGAGGTTATTGGTCATATACCTAAGAACAACTTGGACTGGTCTTCTTACCTCCACCTCCTAATTTCTGGAAATACAGGCATGCACCACAACCTGTTCAAATATTATATAGTATTTTAAGCACTTAACACATATTGAAGTTGTCAAACTATGACTCATAACACTGATTTGTATACTAGAATTGATTTATTTTTGAAATAAACAATAATTTTGCAAAGTACAGAACAAAGTAATTGGAATTTACTAATGGTAGGCAAATTTTAAGAGTTCATTGTCTACTCCATTTTTCTATATTCCTAGATTTGCTGGAGGCTTCCTCCCTAGCTTTTTAACATCACAGAATGAGAAACCCTAATATTTTGAAGGAAAGGTCATATTAAATTGTGTTTTTTTTTTCTGCATGGTTTCTGGGAGTTAAGAATGCATATACCCTCACAAAATAAAAGTGAAAGCCAAAATCAATAAATTCAGACTTCAACTGCCATCAACAGAATTTATCTAGTGATCATATATAGTAATGTATCAATCCTCTTTTTGATACAAAATTTGAAAATTTTGACTGCATACATGCACCACTTGGCAACTACCCCTCTGATGATATTTGGGGTTACACTATTTGATGAGAGATTGCAGGACAGAAATCAAAGTTGCAATATATTTGAAATGGGACCACCCCTCTGAAAATTCAAAAACCTACTTCAAAACAGCATTTTCTGTGCCAGTGAGATGGGTCAGCAGGTAATGAATGACTGTTGTTACTATGTTTGTAGACCTGAGCTTAATGCTTAAAACACACATGGTAGAAGTTTATAATCAACTCCTGCAGATTGGTCTGCCATAAACAAGCCATGTGCCCTTCCTACACACACACACACACACACACACACACACACACACACACACACACAAACACATAAAATTAATGTAAAATTATTTATATAAGATAATGACAAATGAAGCTAGTACAGAAAGCAACAGTACATTGAATTTAAATTACTTTCCCACCAGCAATGTTTACAAACAGTCAAATGGTATAAAAATGTACCTGTGTCTCTGAGTCCTGGCGGTTTTGATCATAGAAGCCTCAGGTGGTTTTTTTTCTTTTGAAATTTCATTTCACTTGGCGTTGAAAGAAATCCCTGCTTTTCCCAATTTTGTATTGTTTGAGAGTGTCACGGGGAGTTTACTCAAGCTTTTTAATGGACAGTGTTATTGAATCAAAACAAGAGTTGTAAAACCATTTACCACATGATATTTCACTTGAAAAGACTAAGCATGAAGGCTCTACATGTAAAACTACATTAGTGTTCTCAAACAACAGGAAGCTTGCTAATAGTTATGCTTGTTAATTTCATCTCCTTTGGTTCATTAATTTTATGTTGTTCACTTCAAAACTGACACCATGCTTCCAGACAGAAGATTCTAAGTGTTGCCTTGCCATTTTCATTTCATTATTTCATGAGGTCCAAACTAGATTAAACCTTATCAGATATTCATAGAATATCACCAAAGCCAAATAAATAAAATTTGTCTTTTTGAATGAACTAAAAGATTACCAATTAAAAGAAAGAAGAAACTGAAAATTCTTTTATGAGAAAATACCCTCTTCTTAACGAAGTGGAGATCAGTAGCAGAAGGGGTCTGTTGTTTCATAATCATATTTAAATCAAATGAGATTGTTTGGTGACCCTACTTTCTGCATCAAGAGAAACAGTTA
This sequence comes from Ondatra zibethicus, assembly GCA_004026605.1. Lineage (NCBI taxonomy): Eukaryota > Metazoa > Chordata > Mammalia > Rodentia > Cricetidae > Ondatra > Ondatra zibethicus. Next base: position 5,544 of record PVIU01013994.1, on the reverse strand, counting down.
AGCAAAGTTAGAAAAATAACAAATGAAGAGCATGCTTTGCTAATGATCGAAGTCTGTGGGGCATACAGCCCCATTTCCTTTGTCCATTTCAAACTTGGATTTGTCTATGGAAAAAAATGGCTATCTCCCCCATAAGACAGTCACAGAATTGGGTTGTGGATGTGTTTCTGTGTCCAATAAGCAACAATATGCATAGTAATGTGTGGCACAGCTTGTGTAATGAAGTTCCCAGCATGCAGTCTGGAGAGGTATCCTCCAGTGTGTAAGGTGATTTATTTCCTCTGTCAAGAGTCAGGACAGTCAGGACTTGGCTCTTTCTGTTCTACCTGCAAAAATATTCTGTCATTTTAGGAGATTGTAATGGGTTCTGCATGTACCTTGCTGAGTATTGTTTTGAACCCTTCATTTAGCTGGGCTGTTTCCCACCCCTTTTGTTTATGTGGCTGAAGAACTGAAAGGAATTTCATAAAAAAACAAAGCCATCCTTAGTGAGAAGGACTACTATTGTGCTATTGCCTTGAAAGTAATATTTATAATGAATTTCTAAAAAGGTGCTTTGGTAAAGGAATAGAGAAAGCAAGAAGAAAGAGCTTGGCACATAATTTAGCAATGCTTTTGGTAGTGGGGATAAGAAGAATGCAGAATCTTATAAACCTCTTAAAATTATTGGACTACTTTTACATTGACATTAACCTTTATTTCCAGTTTTAAAATATTCCTACTAACTATATAATTTTCCTTGGTCACTTTTATTAAGTTTTTTTTTTATCTTGAGCTTTAATTTGTTTTCTTTTATAATGTATAGATGTTCTTAACCACAATTTTTCTCCAATGCCTACAGAATTATTTGTATCTAATAAAACTGATTAGATTGAACTAGCATTTTAACTACATATTTTATCTTAAATTTAAGATCTTAAAATTCAATAATCAATAAATTATAAAACATAATTTTCAAGAGATTGGAAGTAGCAAGGAAATAAGATCAAAAAGGAAGTCTGTTAGTACACTGATATAAGTTAATCCTGACACCAAGATATTTGATATTAAATATAAACATTTCTTTAAGTGTTTCCTCACAAAATTATTTAGAAAGTTATCATTACTTGCCATTGGAAATAAGTATTTTCATTGATTCTATGTTTTGGAAGTGTGGCCATGTTTTACCAAATCTCTTCAAGTAGTACTGTAATGAAGATGCTGACGAAGCTTGTATTTAGACCCAGACTATGTTGGGTTAAAGGAATGTGCATTTCCTTGCTGTTTCTTTATACAACTTGCTTATTGGTTGAGATTTTTATAAAACAAGAACAATAATCTCCTGGTTACTAAAAGTCACAACGTTTTCAAGAGAAAATTTTGTGAGATACTGTCTCATTTTCCCCTGACTATCTTTAAAACCACTATGAAACTGAGGATAACCTTTAATTTATGACTCTTCTGCATCTACCTCCTGAGTGTCAAATTATAGGCATGTGCTGCTGTTGTACAGCAGTTTGTGAAAGAACTCTAAGATTTAGAAGGCAGTTCCGTAAGTCACAAGATGTTCTGAAAAAAAGCAAAGCCTTCCATTCTTCAGAGAAACTCCTTAAATTCAGGAAGTAAACAATTCAAAGGTTTTAGGAAGTCCCTGAAACTGACCAAATCCTCCAGGTCCCATTAGCACCAAACATATGTTACCAGTAAGAACTGTCCTTTTGAGAGACACACTGAAACAAAGCTGACCTTTGGGGAAGATGCAGACACCAGCTAAACTGCCTAGAAGAAACTCAAGTCAACTAAACTACCTAGAAAGGACACTCTCTAACCTGCTGAATTTTTAGTTTGCTTATTGTGCTTTAGGAATCCAGTTTACATGAGCTGTTTGTTACCCATGCTGGGATGGGCTTTTGGTGATTAAGCTATCTTTGAGTCATTTATGCTCCTTTAGATAACTTCTCAGCTATTTTACTGTATATAATCTCAGTAAAGCATGTTGGCTAACCTAGTTGGACTGTAGTACTATCCATATTTTGGTATGCCATTCATTCCCTATTTTGAGTGAGTAGATATTTTTTCAAGTCTCTTTAATACTAGTGTGACACCACAGCCACCACACCTAGTTTTATGCAGTGCTTTAGATTATACCCAGGCCCATGCGCATGCTAGAAAGGTACTCTATGAAGTTATCACTGTAAAACAACTGAATAAATTTTATAGAATCTTTGACAGGGCAACTTGCACCCAGTGAGTTTATCATGCATCTGGCATCCACTGAGACTCTTCACATCACTTCCAAATTTTGCGATACACCTGTTTTAACCACCAGAACATTTTATTTTCCTGGGGTTCAAATTTAAGGCCTTAAGCTCTAGGGGAGATAATTTGTCTATTTCACTAATGTTCTTTTAGATAGTTCTGATAACTTTTCTTTTTTGCCCTCAAGAATGACTTAGGTCTTCCCATGTACTACAGAATCGCCAGAATATTAACTGCTCTCATAAGCTCATCTAGTTACACACTTGGCCTGCAGCTGGTGGTACTGTTTTGGGAAACTGTATAATCTTTAAGAAGTGGGGTCTTTCACAAAGAAGCAAGTTACTGGAGTCAGAATTGAGAGTGTGTAGCAAAGACCTACTTCCTGCTCGATTTCTTCGTCTCATATGTGCAGATGGTGTGTGATCAGAAGGCTTTATTTCTCATGAGGACTTTAACTCTCTGGAATTGGAAGCCCAAAAAGTTCCTTCCGCGGGCTTTACATTATTTTATCTCTTTGCCACCGTGTCAAAGTCTAAATCAGGTCCTCCTGTTTGAACAATGATGTTACTCCAGGAAATATCTTAGGTTGTAGAAAAAGCAGTTTTTATTAATGGCCTATATTATCTATCTTTGATATCCGATTTTAAAATTCAGGTCTAAATGACAAGAAAGAGAAGAGTAATGACAAGATTAATTGAAATTTCTATTGACAATAGTAAGTATTATTTTTAAATTAAAAAAAGCCATAAAATCTAAGTAGTTCACATTCAAGAACCTGGCCTGGGGAGATGGTTCAGCAGTTAAAGCACTTGTTGGACAAGGAGAGGGCCATAGTTAGAATCCTGTTACCAACCTTAGTATTGGGTGGTTATGATTGCATGACTAATCCAGTCCTGGAAGACAGGAATTGGAGACGTCAAGGTGGCTAAGGAAAGAAGTCACGTCATCAAGTTTCATTCTTGACTGAGGAAAATCTGCCTTGAAAAGTGTAAGGCGTAGAGGAAGTGGGGGAGATTCCTAAGTAGTGTTGGGCCTGGACATTCACACAACCACATACACATCTCAAATAATAAAAACATTTGTAGATAAACTATGTATATGTAGCATGCACATAATTCAAGTTTACTTGTAACCAAAATAAAAGAAACAAATTTATACTCTTCAGACCCTAGTTTGTCTGTCTACATTTTCATTGATCTCTTATTTGGATGAGGATTTTCACCCACTATCTTCTCTAATTCTCCTAACAAGCATATAGGAGATGTTATTAATCTTGTTTTAAAGAAAATGTCTTTTGGGGACTAGAAGAAGAAAACCTCAGCGAAGTCCTGTATTACATCAGAATCATATATTCTTTTAAGATACAGACTAGAGATTATTTATATTTCTTACTATACTTATTTTGATAAATAAACTTGAAGCTGGGTGTAGATGAAATTTTTTATGCCATCCAGGATTGGGTGGTAGAACTAGAAGAGTCAGTCGTTCAAAGTCAACCTCAGCTACACAATGAGTTTGAGATCAAATCGGGCTGCAAAAAAAACCCTATCATAAAACAAACAAACTGGTCTCTTAATTGAACTTTTTCTTCTTTTTTAAAATTGATTTTATGGACTATACATTTTTCTCTATTTCCCTCCCTTTCTCTCCCTTCCCCTTTAACCCTCTTCCATCACCCATGTGCTCCCAATTTACTCGGGAGATCATGTCTTTTTATACTTCCCTTGTAGATTAGATCCATGTATGTCTCTCTTGAAATTTGCAGGCAAATGGATGGATCTAGAAAACATCAAATTGAGTGGAGTATCACAGACCCAGAAAGACAAATATCAAATGTACTCACTCATAAGTGGTTTTTAGACAAAGCAAAGAAAAGCAGCTTACAATCACAATCCCAGAGAACCAAGACAACAATGAACTTTCTTTTAAAATGCCGTATTCTTAGCTAATTTTATACTGGTGACCTTAGGTGAAGCAATTGCTATGACTGAGAAGATTCCACTTGGAGTCAAATAATCCTAGTCATGATCAGTGAAGATCCTACACTACTATTGAAGAAATACTTGGGGTCAAGACCTAGAACAGAAAAAAAAGCTGTGTGCTCAAAGAATAGATACATTTTTTCAACTAAGCTCTGAAAGAACTGTAGAGTGATATTTCAATTGCTATCTACACCTGGAAAATCAGTTATTGCCATCACAGCTGAGATGAGTATTTCACCCATGGAGGTATCTCTCCAGCTTCCCAGAAAAATTACTGTGTATGAGAGAATCATCTGAACCTAAACGAGAGAGCATAGAGCTCTTACAAAAGTCACATGAATTTGATGCCCTTAGTTTTCTCACTCTCAAATATACAGATGATTGTTTTCTGTGAGTTGTGAGGAATACACCACACAATACACATTTCCTGGCATGTATCCATAACCAAACAAATAACAGTTAAAAGGAAAGGATTTTTAGATCTATCATTTAGGATTTTTTTCAAAACAGGGTTCTTCAAACACCAAAATGTTTTACCCAAAATTGTCTAACCTAAGACTGTTGGTTTCCTTTCAGCTTAGTAGATGCACATGAATCTACTGATATTTTAATTGCCTATAGACCCATAGCCCTGCAGCCATTAGCCTGATGGCCACTCAGGTTATTGTCTGGAGGGTCTTGCAGTGCCTCAGCCCCTATTCTTCTATGGTGGTGATATGTAGGATTTAACTATCTCATCATCCTATTTACCAATAAATACTAGGGAGTCATATATTTGGGCAAAACCTTATAGACCAAAGAAGCAGTAGAGAAACGACCTATTGACCTTTGGATCTCAACGTCAGTCTCTTCTTGATATGCATCCCTCTATCCATATTCCTGGGTCCTCCATTGCCTCTATAGTTAATTCTTGTTAACTAGTCACTGTCTATTCCCTCTGAGTCAAGGCTAACTTTATTTACAGAGTCTTGGTTATCAAAGTGTGATCAAATACCCTGCAAATTAAGAATTCATCTTCTATATCTTCCATGACCAAAAATGTAATGGTTTGTTTACTTGAATTAATCAAATTATGAGTATTTTAAAGAGCTATATGCATATACATTATGAATATATATATATATGTGTATATACCCCTTCAAAACATTCAAGTTTGGCATTACATTTTGAATAATATAACAACTTCTTGATTACATTTGAAGAATATAATTCTTATAAAAAATATAGTATGTGTTTGTATTTGAGTTTATGTGTGTATGTGTTTTCTTTGGATTAAACTCAGGTAACCAGCAGCAATATAGCTGCTGATCCTTGTCACTGGCCA
>PVIU01013993.1:0-53583 GCA_004026605.1 Ondatra zibethicus | reverse complement strand
TAACATACCAGATCCAAACTGGAGCAAGAGTGTAATGTCACTCAGCTTTAGAAAGCAAGACACCTCTGACATATACAACAGACTTAAGAAACCCAAGTGTAAGAGGCTCAGCATAGAGAAAGCATTGGAGGAACCAGGCTTGCTAAACTCATGGGCCTATTTTCTTCAAGGGGAGGAAATGTCTAATGCCTGGTCACCCAGAAGGCAGAGTGGATGTTGCCTAACAACCTGGTGATCTGTTTGTTCTGATATGGTGCCAGCCTTCCTGAAGTTCCCAATATCCTGAGCATTGTTTAGGCCCTTATCTTGAGCTTTGTCTTTCAGTGAATAGAGCCCACCTGTATGAAAGGTATCTCATGTACTCTCCATCCTCCATCAGTCGAATCTATCCTTATTCCTATCATAAATTCTTCCTCCCTAGGCCCTTACTCTGAGCACAATTTGTAGAACTCATTCTTAATGTAAAGGCCACAGGTGCTTTGCTATTTTGCAAGGGAGTTCCTATGTAGCTATGCCTAAAACTTTGTTGTGAAAATTGTCATATGATACTCTTTCCAAAAAATATACTGTGCTTAAATGTGTAAGAAAAATAAACCATGAGGTCAGACTATAGAAGTTTTGGCCCAGCACCAGCAAAAGTGGTGTTGACTAGAGTTTCATTTGTAACTTAGTGTGGATCATTTCCCTGCAAACCATGATGATTGCAGGGTCCCCAACACCTAAAGATGTTGTGCAAAGTAAAATAAGGCATATATAAAGAGATGATCTGATTCCACTTGCATGCAAAGTCAAAGTCTCAGAGACAGAAAGTGAGACAATAGTTGCTAGAGATGAGTGAAATTCAGAAAGCAATATACAAAGCTAAAAGTTTGGAAAATAGAATCAATGAAACACGAAAATCTGAGGAGTAAAAACATAATGATTGAGCTGAAAAATTAAATAGAATCTATAGCAACAGTAAGCATCTATAGCATTAGACACCTTCTATAGCAACAGGCAACATTAATAGCAGACTCAGAAAAAATGAACAAGCAAAGAGACAGAAATTTTAATCATAGGGAAAAAAACCCTAATTTTAGTTTAGGGGCAGAATCCAGCACTCAATCATAGGAAATGAAAGGCTTTCCAATAACATCAATAAAAAAGGAGCTCACCAGAGCATACAGAACAAATAATTATTTTTTTTAAAGCCAGACCTGGAGGAATGGCTCAGCTGCTAAGTACTCCTCCTGCTGCTCTTACAGAGAACCTGGGCTTAGTTCCCAGCATATAGCACCCACATGGCGGTTCACAACCATCTCTAATTCCAATTCCAGAGGATCTGATGTCCTCTTCTGGCTTTCTCAGACACTGCACACACGTGATACACAAACACACATAAAATACAGCGAATAGAATTTTCAAAAAAGAAGAATCAAAAACTAGGAGAAAATTCTGAGAGCAACAGAGGATAGAAGTAGATCACAAACCAGCAAGCACTAATAAAACATTGGTGGGTTTCACAGCAGAATGATTTCCAGGCCAAGAGGAAGATGGAAGCTGGCCAATAAGAATGCTTTATCTAGCAAGCCTACCTTTTAAAATGGAGGAAAACTAATGGAGGTCTTCACAACTAGGTTTACATTACAGGAAGTGTTACAGGGAGACCTTTAAGCTGAAAACAAAGGCTACTTATTAATAACAAAACCACGAAGGCACAAAACTGAACAGTGTAAATAAAGAAGCTGTCCTCAGACCACCCAGGACCATGATGTGCACAGCAACTTTATCCCCACTACAGTGGTACAGACAAGAATATCAGTATCAACTGCAAACAGGATAAACTTACAAGAAATCCAAGGAAGATCAGGTAAATCCTGAGAGCCAAACTGTAAAAGACGTAGGAATGTAAGTGTACAGTTGCTGTCTGCAAACTGAGTTTAAATTATTATGGGTTTAAAATAGACTGAGTATAGGATGCTCCATGGAAGTATCACAGGTACCACAAAGTGAAAATCTTTAGCAAAAGCATAAAGTAAAAACAGAAAGGATTCAAAGTATACCATTACAGAAAACCATCAAACCACAGAGGAAGGTAGCAATAAAAGACCCACAAGCAACCACTTAACAAAACTGTAGCAGCAATAAATGCTTACCTTTCAGTAACTACCTTAAATGTAAATTGATTAAATTTTCTATTAAAAAGACATAGATTGACAAAAGACAAGATAAATAGGCCAACTCACCAAGACTACATAGCAACTGTAAATGCATACACACACGTGCACACCTTTGTAACACCTAACTTTATAAAGATAAATCTGGAAAGATTTGAAGAAGACATAGGTAGCAATACAGAAAGCATGAGGAATTTCAATATCCCACTTTCAGTGAGGAAAAGATAGGATTTGGACAACAATTTAAACTAAATGGGAACAAGAGAAATACACAGAACATTCCCATGAAAGAGCAACAGAATGCATGTTCTTCTCCAGACCCCATGGAATAACCTTCTGGACAGATCACATATGAGTATGCAAAGCAAGTCCTGTAAAATTGAAGACAGCTGAGATTGTATCAAGTATATTTTCTGCTCACAATAATATGAAACTAGGAACTGATAACAAGAAATTTTGGAATATTTATAAGTGGGTAAAATTTTAAAAATTACTCCTGAACATTAGACAAATGAAAAATAAACTTCTTAGAAGACACCTTGAAATAGCCATCAAAGAAAATCTCAGGACCTGAATATTTCATTACTCAATTTTACCAAACATATAAAGAACTGATAGTCTCAAAACTTCCAGAAATGTGAAAAGGATGGAATACTTCTAAAAATGTGTTGACTGCAGCAAAACCAACTCTTTTATTTAAGGCTCGTTTTATCATAAGTGCATGAGTGTATTTATGTGCTTGTGTGTATTTATGTGCACTGTGTGCATGCAAAACTCAAAGAGGCAAGAAGAGGGAATTCCCCTGGAATTAGAATTACAGATGGTTGTGAGCCACCCTGTGGAGTTGAGAACTTAACCCATGTCCTCTGTAAGAGCTGAGATTGTATCTACTATGAGTCACAGCTCATAACTACTGAGTCAACTCTGCAGCCCATAGAGGTTGGGGAGGGAAATTTTAATAATGTTTATAGTAATAAATGCCTACACCAGCCAAGAATTATGACTGTCAAATAAACATGAATACTCAAAATACTAGAAAAAACCAAAATAAGCCCAAAATTAGCAGAAGGAAAAGAAGAATGGAAATAAATGAAATTAAGACCAGGAAAATCATACGAACAATAACAAAAATTTTGACTAAGAAAAAGAGAGGACTCGAATAAGTAAAACCACAAATGATAGCATAGCACCAACAGAGATCAATACATTGGACAATCTAGAACAATCAGATAAATTCCTGGACACATACAATCTGACCACACTGCACCATAAGGAAAGAAATCTGAGCACAAGTAAAAATTGCTTTAGCAGCAAAGTCACTCCACAAAGAAAAGCCTAAGGTCTGATAACTCCATCACTCAACTTTAACAAACACAAAGAACTAATATTCTAGAAGTTTTCAAACATTTGAATAGGAAGACATACTCCAAAACTCTAAGAGAGGCCAGCATGAACATGACACCAAATTCCAGATCAGGATATTACAAGAAAAGAAAATCACAGTTAATAGTATTGATAAGCATAGATGTGAAAGTCCTCAAGGAGATACCAGTAAGTCGGTTTCAATAGCACACTGGAGAGATAGAGATTAGATAGATGATAGATAGATAGATAGATAGATAGATAGAAAGAAAGATAGAAAGATGAATAGATACAGACAGAAACATACAGAGACAGACAGAGACAGAGAAAGAAAGGCACACAGATTGCTTCATAATTTTTTAATTTCTTAGAGGCAAATTCTTACATTTGTAAAAAAAAAACTTAATTCATATGGTAGCTTATTGAGATAAAATTTGTATACACTGAGATGCAACTATTTAAATATACAATTTGATGAATTTTAAGAAATGCTCACCTGGAACATTGTCTGCTCTTACAGAGGACTGGGGTTTGATTCCCAGCACCCACATGGCAGCTCACAACCATCTGTAACTCCAGTTTCAGAGTATCTGACACCCTCCTCTGACTTCCTTGGGCACCAAGCATGGACCTGGTTCACAGACATGCATGCAGGCAAAACACCCATACACCTAAAATAAATTAACCAATTAATTAATCTTTAAAAGATAAATACCCATGAGTAACCCCTATGTAACCATGGCTATCATCTAGATGCAGACACCTCCTTTGCAGCCCTTGCATCAGACTCCACCAGAGACTTCTGCTCCTCAGACATCACAGCTTCCTGTTGGCCACTGTCAGACTTCATACTAATGAGCCGAGGCAGAGAACACCCTCACATCACCTGCAGTACTTGGTCTATGAAGTTCATCCCTGCAGCTGGGTTTGTTATGAATTCATAGTTCCTCTCCCTTCCCATCACAGTGACTACTGCATTAAATAGACTCACTTTTTAAGACAGACCTCAAATTCAGGTGTGGTAGCTCAAGCCCATAATGCCAGCATTCAAGAGGCTGAGGCAGGATTGCGAATTTGAGGCCATCCTGAGTTAGAGAGTGAAGTGCTAGATAAAAATGACTAATATAGAGCTGCAGAGATTAAAGGCATTGGCTGCTCTTACAGACAGCTGGGGTTTAATTACAACATCCACACAGCAGCCCACAACCATCTGTACTTCCAGTTCCAGGGGAATCTGACACCCCCTTCTCATCTTGGAAGGCACCACAGGCTCATGGTGCACACATACAGAAAATACCTGCACACATAAAATACAAATGAATATATTAGTACCAAATTATGCGTTCTGTAAGGTGCAAGAAGAAAGAAATTCCAGTATCCTATAGGTTGTGCCTCCACCCAGCGCTTTAGGAAGGATGGGTATAAAGTGACTTCAGGTGAGTGCACAAACAGCCAGCATTCCTGGGTTCATTTCAAGTTGTTAGGTTAATAAAAGCTTAATTTACAGTGTGGAGTGTTTTTTATATTTCCTTATAATTACAGAAATTATGTAACCCCAGTGCTCAGAGGAACTAGATGGGGATTATGTTTTTCTATTTAAGTCTTTGTCAAATAACAATGGAGCCACAGTTCTGTGTGCTTTCCCATGCAGTTGTTGGGTTTTACTTTGCTTTGTTGCAGTTTCTGAAGGCTGCTTACTCGTAGTTGTGAAAACAACAGAAGATTATCCAGACAGAGTGTTCCATACCTTCTTAATCTTTCTTCCTCCAACAGTAAACCCAATCACACTGGCCAGGATCTTCCTTCACCTTCTCTTCCTCTTCCTCACTGTTGTGCCTGGCATCTTAGTACACATGAGCCGAAGGCAGGATTATGATTTGTATGACAGCCTTTACTACAAAGTGCGATCCTACCTCCAAAAACAAACTAGTAAGAGCTGACAAGATGGCTCAAAGGTTAAGTACACTGGCTGCCCTTCCAGAGCACCCTTGTTCAATTCCCAGCACCTACATGGTGGCTAACAACCATCTATAACTCCAGTTCTTGGGACTCTAATGCCGTCTTCTGGCCCTTAGAGGCACTGCATGCACATGGTGCATGTCCATACATACAGAATAAAAATTGAAAAATACAGATAAATCATTTACAAGTAATGTAGGCTTTTGTGTGTCTAGTTCCTGTATGTTAGCTACATTTGGACTTCATCTGTGTTTTGTGTCTTAACACAATCTGAACTCCTAACTTGATTTACAAGTAAGAATTCAAAGGCCCTGCCTGCATCCAAATGTCACATTTCAAAACATGTCATGAACTAAGAGGACATATGCTTCAAAGCTAGGGCTTCTAATACGAATTCTGATTGACCTCCCCTTAACTAAGGTCTTAAATTGTGCATAGTGGTTTGCTGGGCCAGGTTTTCAGAAGAAAATGCCCACTTAGCTGCTTGAAACATGGACAGTGGGGTGTCGTTCCTAAGTGACTCTGAAGAAACTATGAGAATGGACTCAGTCCTTTGCAGATGCTGCCAAAACAAGGAGGTGAGCCCACAAGGATGAGGAAAAGAATGTCTGCTCTAAGCCAACCTACAGCTGACCTGCTGGTGCTACGATTTAAAGGAATGTGAGTGAGCAGAAGAACAGCAGCTTTGAGAGTGACAGCAAGGAGGGCCTCAGGCTGGTGACAGGTGACTCAAATCAAGGTAGCCAGAAAGAGGACAATCTCACATCCACAGGAAGCCCACTTTCAGCACTGATAGAGACCATGGGAAATGCTCTTTATGCTCCCATTGGGCTCTAGCAAAGCCAAACCTCCTCTCCCTCCGGCAGGGCTTGCCATGTCTCAGACACAGATCACTACCTCAGCTCCTGAGGCAGACAAGCATTTGTTGTTCCATGAATGCCAGTGACGGCCTGGGACCTCGTATCTCTACCCCCACCCTGAGTTCTGTCAACAAGAATCACAAATGGGTGTTCCTGATACCACAGTCCAGCTTGACGAGAGTGAACCTGAGATACAGTTTAGTGAGAAACGGGGTGGAAATCTTATTGCAAAACAAGCATACCAGGATGGATTTTTAAGGGCCGGCATTGCCAGTGGTTAGTTGTTTAGTTTTGACCTTGGGTTCGGATCATCCCGTAGAATAGAGAGTCCCCAGGTCCATGTGAACTTCATAGAAGCAACAACAAATGAGTTCTTGCATGGAGGACGTGTTTAAACTAACACATGATGTGCTGTTCCCCTGAAGTGCAGATTTAACTGGGTTTTCTCCATGGTATTGACACTACCCAGCAAACAGCTCCTCATCTCAGTTTCGTTTCTAATTTGTTTCCATGTGGCCGCCAGCACTGCCCCTGGACACTCGAGGAACTCTTGCCTGGGGTGGACTTAGGACAGTGAGCAGGTCCAGCTGACGGTTTGAAGCTACAAGAGTGAACTTGAAGAAATAAATACTCTACGTAACGCTTCTCCATTCTCACACCCTGCCCTTTAGCTGCCTCTGAATAGGACGTTTTCTGCTGGTTATTCTGTGCTCCTTGTCTGCAGGGCACTGTGCTCTCACCTGAGCAGATATAAAGAGCTCAGCGTCCCATGTAGAAAAGGTGAGGTTTAAAAATGGCCTCCTGTCTTCTCCCATCCCCAGGCTCCCTGCTTAGTCTTTCCTTCCTGGACCCCAGGACCCTCTGTTGGCTGTAAAACAGCACCCATTATTTCTCAGCTGGAAGACACAGTGTGCCTTTCATCCAACGCCCGTTTTGAGTGGGCTGGGGAGGAAATATTACTGCTTTAAGAGATCTGTCCCGAGGTAGAAACATGCCTGGCATTCCTTCAGTCTGCTCACCCTTACCCCTTTGGTTATGGGCGTCTCCTTAACTACTGCTGGCATTTGCGCAGCCACACAGCTCCTGTCCTGTTCCAACTTTCTGCCTAACTCTGTGCACGCACTGATAATCTTTTATTATGTCATCATGCATTTTAGTGTGTGATGGCTATTATGTTTTAGAGGCCCCCCGTTTAGATTTATGGAGCGAATGAGAAAGCACTTTTTTTTTGCAATGCAATCTAATTAATCTGAGTGCATTTGTATGCCTATTAAAATTCACCTGTCTGGGTTTTTCCATTTATCATGATTATACTGAGAAAGGGGCTACCTCTGTGTATAATACCAGATGATCTATCATCAGGATGGTTTTAGTAATGGTGCACGTCCAATGGACAGTTCTGTGTGACCAACCATACAGGCTCATATCCCATGGATACCTCAAAACTCTCCTTGTGTACAACAGACACAAGGACAGACTCATGGAGTTCGAGACAGGGAAAAGGGGTTGGTCCTTTAGGTGGCAGCATGGGTACAAGCTATCTGATTACAGATGTTAGCGCCATTGATTCTTCAGGCTGTAGCCCAAGGCTACAGTCATAACCCTAGGAAAAGGGGACACTGTGCTCCAGGGAAGACCCTGGGATGAGAAGGCTGACTCCACAGAAATTCAGTCTCTAGCTGACCACTCACAAAGAACTAGAGTGCTGAGCCCACTTGAAAAACACAGTGGAGTTGGGTGTCCAGTGGAATTTATCTGTTTGCCTCTGGCCCTATCCTCTGGCAAGTTAGAGACATATCCTCGGTGGGCAGCCTCTTCACATGTCTGCATCCCTTCTCTCCTGCAGGGCACAGGTCTACATTTTCAGCAGTTTTAACTTCAAAAGTCTGCAAATGGCTTCTTACACTATCACCCCACTGAGACATCTATGGAATGTCCCCAATGAAAATCCCAGACTGCTCTGAACTGGAGATGCATTGGCCAAAAGAATCAGACATCTAAACTTCAACTGTGACCTCCGCCTAGTATGACTCCAGAGGACCAAATGCACAACTTTTAAGGCAAGTTCATGACAATTTCCACAGACACCATGAGTCCTTTTGGGACAATGAGGTTTACTAAGAGATGCAGGAAATGTACAAGCTCCTCTTGTGTTTAAGATAATGGAGGTTCAGATTAGGATGATGTAGGAAAGAAAAGACTTTGAGTAATGCGGTCATCAGAAACTCTTTAAGGAGAAAGTAACTCTCATCAAGGAGAAAGTAGCTGGATGCTAATGGGTCTTTAGCACTTGCTGGTGTGTGTGTTAAGAACTTAATAAAAATAAGTAAATTGTTTGCTAGAGTTGCATACACTTGGGAAGCTCTGAAAGTGGTCTGTGGTGATTAAAGTTTGAGAAACTGCAATCTGATGAAGAAATCACTTGTTGTGACCTTGAATCCATCCTTAGGCTATCTGCCCAGAGTTGGCAAGTGCTGGTTGGAGGTGGGAAGAGCAAGGAATGATGAGAAGTGCCCCATCTGAGCCCCAGAACTGAAAGACATCCTCTCAGATCAGAACCGGCAAAGCCGCAAAGTTTCCATGTGTAGAGGATGACGACGATGGCGTGTGAAGCTGATTGATGCACGGGTGGACCTCAGTGGGCTCGTGGACGGGTAGAAGGCAAGTGGTGCCATTCTCATAGCTGCTTTTATAAAATTACTTCTTTGAAAAATGCTTGAAAGTCAGGTGCTAGAAGATTGTTCAATGGTTACGGACACTTGCGACTCTTTCAGAGGACCAGAATTCAACTCCCAGCACCGAAATGGAGGATCACAACTATTTAACTCCAGTTCCCAGGGATCTGATGCCCTCTTCTTGCCTCTGAAGGTACGGCACTTACAGACATGCATGCAGGCAAAGCACCCACAATCACAAAATAAAATAAAATAAAAACCAAAAAAACATTCAAAGAAAAAGTGGTTGAAAGTCAAACAAGAAGCAGGTGTAGTGACTCATACTATTCATCCCAGCATTCAGCGAGGAGAGGCAGGTGGATCTCTGTGAGTTCCGGCTCTTTTACAAAGTGAATTCCAAACCAATAAAGGCTATATTTAAAAAAAATCAAACAAATTCTTTACAATTTAAAGATAAAATAAAAATAGATTGCTATCAACTTTTTAAAAATTATATTTCTGAAAATCAGTATTGTGGCAATGGGCAGTTGAATGATATGGAGAGCAAAATTTTCTTAAATTTGAAACAAGTGTCTTCACATTTACAAATTTATCAACAGCCAGTCAGTTAACACTAGGGCTCTGTCTTTGAACATTTACTAACCCTGATGCAGGGCATCAATTCCAAGCACTGTGTGCAGGTCAGCGCTTTAGACAGAGCCAGCCTGAAGCAGGAAGTACAGCTGCTCACGTGTAAGGACAGCAATGACTATTTGAGGCCATTACATTTTGATCAACTGTTCTTCTTACCCTTTAGTATGGTGCCTGAGATCCAAAAGTAAATATTCGTGACCTTGAATTGAGGTATAGTCTCCCAACCCTCCAAATGCTTATTTTATTTTTTTTATTTTTGAGATAGGGTCTTTCTATAGAGTCCAGCCTGGCCTTGAACTTATCATCCTTTTATTCTGCCCTCTGCAAAAACATCCTTGGCCCTTTCAAATTCTTTCTCAGCTCTCACCAAGGAGTCACCCAGATATTTGGTTCCTTTACCCATTATCCCATCTACCTCCTTATGGTGTAGCCTGGGTTGGCACAAAGTCTCTACTTTCTTCATCCTGCCCCCGGCCCCAGAAAGACAACAGAAGGCTGGGTGGGAGATCTACTTCCAGAAGATCTTGAGAAAATCAAGTGCCATCATTATGATTGCCCCACTGTTTGGCTGGACTGTAAACCACGGGTTCACCAATGGGAGAGATTTGGCTACAAATAAATAAGCATGTGTTCTTTGGACAGATGTCAGGCCAGCTCCGGCTGTTAAGTGATGCCCTCGCTACAAAGACAGACACAGCACAGGAAGGTGAAGTGATGCCTGCAGCCAAGCATCTACTGCTCCATCACAGCCAGCAGTCTGGAACCTTGGCCATATTTGGAAATACATCTCCCCGAACCGACGCAGACAGCTTAATGAAGCAATATTTATGGAGCTGATACCATGGGGGATTGCTGCTCCTTTTCTCCATCTTCTATTTTTAATATTTGATCTGGCAAACGTATTATTAAAGGAATATTTCAAGTCTGATTACTCTTCTATTTGACTGTGTGTGTTATTCATGCACTCTGGGTGTCAGGGGAAATTACGCCTGGTTTGAGAGTTTTTATTATGTCACTCTTTCAAAGAGCCCTTTGCTCTGGTGTAATTACCATTGCTATGCAAAGCTATGGGTCCATGGTCCACCTGAGGCACCTTGTTGTGGCCTCCTCCTATTTTTCTGTTCCTTATGACTCCCTATGGATCAGGAACTTTCCTCTGGAGCAGTGATCTCTCTGGCTGTGTGAAAACTCACTTTGCTGTGCTGCCTTCTGTTCATTGAGCTGTGGCCCCTCCTGCTAAGCCCAATAGAGAGAAGATCACACTGGTATGGCCTGCCCTTGACTGAGACCCTTGGTCCAGCCTGGGAGGGAGTCTCAAGTCTTTGCTTTTCCTTTCTCTAGGCTCTAGATACATCTTGAGCCATCTGGAAGAATCTACCTCCTTTGGACAACAAGTCCTAGTTCAAACTTGGCTCTTAAAGGCTAGGGAGACCCATGAGTGGTTCTGTCCCAACAGGGGACAGACACCGAGGTCAAGCCACAGACTCACCTCTTGTTGACCCACTGAAGGGTGTGGTCTAGCTCATCACCAACTCAGCTTACAAATGGCACAAGTTTCACTCTTTGTTGTTGTTGTTTGTTTGTCTGGATCAATTATTTGTTATTTGCTTTTCTTATAAGAACCAGATAGCAAACACTTTTCTCCATGCGGGCAATGCAGTCCCTGCTATGTAAGTACTCAGCTGTGCCACTGTGGCACTGAAGAAGCCACAGCAGACACAGAGTCCTGTGACAAAGAACATAAACTTAGTGTGGAAATATGGGCAGTGAGTGAGATTCCTGCTTCAGACTGTCTTTGAATTAGGCACGTATTCTGAGAGCAAAAAGGGAAAACAGTTTTTAAAGGGTTCCTCTCTGCATGGCATGATACACTGTGATCAGCATTTGAGAACTTGAGGCAGGTGGATCTCCAATGCAAGGACTTCTTCAGCTACACTGAAAGCTTTAGTTGGAACAAAAAGCAAGGGCAAGAATGGGAAGGGTGGGGAAAGGGAAAAGTCTCAAACATCTTCCCTTGATAAAGTTAGAGACTTAGTTTACGTTAATACTTTTTCCCTAATACGTTAAAAATACTCAGTTGGCATTTAAAAAAAAGTTTTCTTATTTTTCTTCTCCATTTCTCTGGGAAATGCTAGGTCAGAGGACTACAGAGTCAATGTGAAACCACCCAGTGACCTGAGCATTTAATTGCTCTTGAGTTTTATCTGACAAAATCAGAGAGGAGCCTAGACCTGGCCCCAAGCTTCCTCTGTTTCTGGGGTGCCCAGCACAGCTTCTAGGCAGTAATAACAACTTTGTTCTCCTTGCCCAGATGTCCCCTGGCAAGCAGACAGGGCTGCTGTTAGAACACACATCTTTGCAGAACCATCATGTGATTAATACATGAGAGATAATAGACATGATGCTGTCGAAAAGAAAAATGCATTGGAGAAAAATGGGCCCAGTGAGAGGACAGAGAAGTCTGGGCTCCTTAGACAATGTGGTGAAGAAAGGCCTCCCTCAGGAAGAGCCCCCAAGGTAAGATTAGGAGCACAAGCAAGAGCAAGCTGTGTAAAAGGCAGGAAAGAGTGGACACAAGGGTGGCAACTGTGGTTGCAGGTAAGGATTGTCTAACCATGGCCAAGATGCCGGCAATAGCCAGGAGAGCATGCAAGAAAGCCCAAGTCAGGACGGAGAGGGTAGGAAGGGAAGTGGCAGTTCCATCATGCTAGTGCTCAGACCAGGGAGGCTTGGCCAACTCAGAGGCCTCATCACTACACACTCCACCTACCTCCTTTGGAAGCTGCCATCAAAACACGCACTTGTTTGTCCTGAGGATTGTGGATTCATTGCCTCTATCCCTGTCTTCTTATACATTTGCTTAATCATATTTCCCAACCCTTGAAATACACACAAAGTTGTGTGAACCCTCAGAACATCAAACGTATGACCATAGATGGATAGCTAATGAAATCCCCCAGCAGACCAGCAGCAGGCAGGACCTGCCTAATGAAATCTTCGGCAGGGATTAGATCATCTTCTTTGGCAGGCAGTCCAACTTAACATCCAGTCACCACCCGAGTGTAATTCTTCTGACTTGAAGCCCTACAGATATTTTTAATTTCCCAACAGCTGCCATTATACAAATTTAAATGCAAAACAGACAATACGCCAAAACAGATGTTCTAGGAAATCTGATTAATTCCAAAGAGTTGGGGAAGGCTGGAAGGCTGCCTCCCTCAGCAGATTCTTGAGCGGAGCCACTTGCAGGTTCCCTCGGTGTGTTTGGATGCAGCTTTATTACGTTTCACAACATCCGCTTGGTTCTAATGCCAGAAAAACAAATGCTGCAGAAATGAACATTGACACATTACATCCTTAAAAGCACCATGAGCTCTTTGTGGAGCCAAGGCGCTCTATAAATATTCCTTGTTTATCTACCTCGTGGTAGCACCTGTCAAACTGTAGCCATTTACCCAGCCCTAGACTCTGATGGAGCCTGTGAGGTCCAAGTGGAGAAAGCTGTGCGGTAGCTTCCTAGACGAGTGGACTCCTGCCTGCGTGACTTAATTCTCATCTCTAAGATGGACATGCCAGCAGGGCCGTGCGGAGATCCAGGAGAATAATGGGGATCCTCTTGACAGTGGAGAGTACACTGACAAGGATGGGTGTTCATCACAGTCTCCTTTGTGGCCACATCCCATTCCCATCTTCTGCTTCCTATGTGAACTTCTCCCATGCTTCATGAAGGTCTCCCTCTCTAGGATTTCCCTTCAGTGAGATGGGAAAAGGGAGCCACAAATCATGAACTCTACCCTCAAATTCATTAGGAGGAGAAGGCCAGGTGTATGTTAGTTGGACTTATACTGCTGTGATAAAAATATCCAAGAAAAGAAAAGTGAAAGAGGAAATACTCATTTTGGTTCACAGTGTTGGCTCTAGAGACCTTAAGTGAGATAGGACATCATGGCAAATGACCTAGTGGAGTACATTTGCCCACTTCGTGACAGCCAGACACCAGAGAGACAAACAAGGATGAGGCCTGGGACAAGATCTGCCCTTCAAATGCACACCCCAGCCACCTCCCGACCTCTACTTGACCATGCCATCATTTTCCCCAGGAAAGAAAGATCTGGTAGTTCTACCTACCTATGTAGTTTTAGGCTTCCTCCTCATATGGGGACTCTGAGAAACACCCAGAGGCAACCTACAAGCATGAATACTACAGGAATGGCATGATGGGATTGCCAACTTACATCATTCTCAGGTGCTGTGTAGCCAAGGCCTTCCACCCTCACAGCCCTGGATTAACCACAGGTAATCATGTCGCTCTTTGTGTCCTTGAACAGAATCGTGATCACGTTGTGCCTCAGTTTTCTTTTCCATATGGTGGGTTCAAAGACAATGCCACACACTATGACTTTGTGCGTGCGTGCTTGTGCGCGCGCGCACACACACACACACACACACGAAAGAGAGAGGGGGTAGTGTTTGGCAAACAAGCCAATATAGTCTCAGGATGTTGGGTCTGTGGGCACAGACTATCTGATTTGTACATCCCTGAGCACTATAACTGCTATTCTCTGC
This sequence comes from Ondatra zibethicus, assembly GCA_004026605.1. NCBI lineage: Eukaryota > Metazoa > Chordata > Mammalia > Rodentia > Cricetidae > Ondatra > Ondatra zibethicus. The sequence continues at coordinate 39,372 of PVIU01013993.1, read as the reverse complement.
TCATCGCTATATCCTGACGCCTGCAGAGGGTCCAGTGCCCACTGACTGACTCGATAGTGGCACAGCACACCATAATTCACATTAACAATAGTGACCTTGTCTCTTCTATCTAGCATGCTTTTCCTTTTGCCTGGTCCCAGCTCACTGTCCCCAATGTAGAGGCCTGCACAGGACATGCATCTGCAGCAACCCTCCCAGCCCAGGTCTCTCTCTAGCCTATCACCCAGTTTTATAGTCTTAATAACAGAACTTCCCACTAATGACTCCTTGTGCAGTTTCTTGTTTCTGGTTGGCACTGAACTCCAGATGGGAAGTAGGCCCATGACACTCAGAACCATAGGAAATATCAGCCCTATAATTCCTCCTTCAGTTTTGCAGTCTCTGTAAAAAAAAAAAAAAAAAAAAAATTGCTTGGGAAACTATAGGTTGCTCAATGAGAAGTGCAGTTAGCTTGCTGACCTTAGTACCAAGAATGCCTCACTGTTTGAGGAGGCTAAGTTCAGAGCCAAGGCCCTCCAATTCTAGGCAGACAGCTGTAGTAACTGAGAGGTTGTCTGAAAGCTCCTTAAGAATGGAATTCATGAAACTGAAGAGTAGAGAAAACACCTCTGGGCAATGACTAACTGCACGTGTGCTAGGACCCCATGGAATATCTACCTGTAGCTTAACTTTCTGCATCAGTCTGCACAGAGTGAATTGAACTGCAGTAACAAACATCCCAACAGCGTCAAGATATACCTAACTATAGATATCCCAACAATGTAGGTTTATTTCTTTTTTGGGGGGTTGTTGTTGCTCTTTTGTTTTTTCCCTGTGTGTCCCAGTGTCCCATGAGGTTCATCTGGAGGACTCTGGTCCTTGTTAAACTCTGGAGATCAGTGTAAAAGAGGAATTGGGGAACTGTCTTCACACTGGACAGGACTCACTAAGGCATGCACTGGTTTCGAAGCTCCTCTTGAAAGTCCCCTGCAACTCATGGGCCAGAACCAGTCACAGGGACTTCTCCACCCTGCCAAGTGTTCAAGGAGCAGGAAATTGGTCACACTTGGTTGTGTCACTGACAATCTATGTCACTGCACTGGAGAATCTGGGAAGAAGGTGACAAGAGTAAATGTGATTAAGGGCATATGCTGTGGGACAAAGAGTGTCCCACACACTTTGCACACAATAACTCCGTCATTGTCGGTCCACATGGGCACCTCCCCAGGCACTGCACGCTGAGGCAGGAATGTTTCCTTCTCCCTCTCTCCCAACCCATAATGGACTCCAACCATGAGGCCTAGCTCCTCTGGGCTCCCTTCCCCCATTTTTAAGACCAGAGATATAATTCCTACCCTGCTTCTTCTCTCAGTCAGAAATGCATCCCAGCTAGAGGGTCTTCAGGGAACCTTCCCACCACAAGGCAGTGGGTCTGAGAGAAACACCCTGGATTTCATTCTACATTGAGAAAAAGAGATGTGAGGATACCTTGCCTGATGAATGGGAACTGCGTCTTACCAACAGTATGTACAGATGTCAGAATTACAGAAGGTTAAGGGGTCGGATAGACCATTGAAAGCTTTCTTTGTATTTCGTCAAGCCAGTAATTATTGATATCACCATCATTTCACAACAGAGAGGGCAACATAAGGCCAAAGGCACAGAGGAGGTGTAATTTCAGTAGAAAGGAAGAAGTACCCTCTAAATTAAATAAGTATAACTGTACACAATATCAGTCATGTCTGTTTTCCTCACTTCACTGAAAATCAGAGCAAAAGTCAGCACAGGACAGTTCCAGATCCTGAGAGCTGGCCGTCTCACCCCAGATGGCAGACAGAGGCTTTGTAGCCCCAGCTAATGAGTTCGCCTTTGGCAAGGAGGCAGCTGGTGTCAGCCATGAGTGACTGACGAGGCACTCCAGGTGGAAGATCAGAGGCAGGTTCCACACAAATCACCCATGAACCCTCTCACCCATACTGTGCCACCCTCCCGGAGCTGGCTTAGCTTCAGGATGCTTCATCATCTCCTGTGTCACTCAGACACAGGGACAAACCCCAAAAGAAGCATAGGAGGAAAGATAGGGGTTTTTTTTTTAGCTCATGGTTTCAGAGGTTTGCATCCAGCATTGGCCGCCCCCCTTGCTTCTGGGCCATGGTGAAGCAGAGTATCATGGGAGAACGACAGGACTGCTTCTCTTGTGGAAGACAGGAAGCAGAGGCAGGAAGGAAGAGGCCAGATAAATGGCTCGGAGTCTTGCTGGTAGGAAACAACTTCCTCCAAAGAAATTTCAACTTCCACAGTCCCACCCAGCCCAGTAGTCTACTCAGATATTGAATCTGTCCTTTCATTAACCCGCTGATTGGGTCAAATCCGTCAGGATTTAACTGTCTCTAGCAATGTCATCACAGACACAGCACACACAGAGATGGGCTTCAGTACCTTCCTAGGCCACTCTCAGTCCAGTCAAGCTGACTCTCAGGTTTGGCTATCACAACCTCCTCACACATCTCTTCTCTGCCTACTCTGAGATTCCAGGTTCTCCTGGGATCCTTGGACTGGAGATATACATAGCCTTCTTCATGGACAGTAGTAGCATTTTCTTTAAAGAACTTCCCCTAAGTCCCTTCTCCTTGATCATCTGCTCTTGATTAAAAGGCTATGAAAAATTGACTTATCAAAACGTTAATAGTCAGATGCAGCAGACATGTACATAATTTAATGACAGCTCCAGACCCATCTCTCACAGTAACAGTTGTCCCAGGGCTGCCACTTTGATGACAGAGTGGAAGCAGACGAGTCCTGATCTCACTGTGCTAATTGTCTCAAGGTCAGCTTTCTGATTTCTGCTTCTTTCAGGCTTGGACTAAACCTGCGCGGTTAGTATGCACCATGCTAGAGTCTGCAAGAGAAGCCTGTAAAGTTAGGGTTTCATGCTGGGAACTGGGGATGAAGGCAGGACTGAGCATGCTGTGATATCAGTTGTATTGCCATCCTTGCATTAGTCAGCATATTTGATGATAAGTTCCAAACTCTCCACGCTATTGGCCCAAACAATGGTGGGATGCTACTGACTTTTGCAAATGAAGAGACTGGTATGAGCATAGAAAGCTTCCTCTTTCTCCTTCTAGCTACAGAAAATGCTGACTTGACTTGCACAGGGCACTATCTCTGGAGTGCTCGATAGTTACTGGTTGCAGACACTATGGTGGGATCAAAATAAATATAAATAAAATACGTTATCTTTTCTCAAAGAGTGCACAATCTTGCTTGGAAAAAAAGTGTCAGCAGGTAACTGAGAATGTTGTGAGTGACCTGTGCTCAGCCCAACTCTCAGAACCTGGGCTTCATTACACAGCACAGGATTGCAATCAACTCATTTTTGCTTCTGGTTATAGCTTCCTCAAGTCTCTGGCCTACCTGTGCTTGTCCCAGAAGCATGGTGAAGAACCCAGCGTCCTGTCCATCTGCGAGATCTGCATTTGAACCCTGGTTCTGCCATTCATGAGGTCTGAGATCTTCCACAAGTGTGACGATTAATCTTGACTGTCAACTTGATTGTAATGAGAAATGCCTAGGGGACTGGTAAAGTGCATCCCTGAGTGCGTCTGTGAGGGCGTTTGAAGAGATGATTAGAGCAGGAGGGCTCTGACTGAAGAATGGATTCGTCTCTTGATGGGCTCATCATAGAATGGCATGACTGGGAGGTGGTGAAAGTCAAGACTTTAGGAGGAAGTGGGTCACTGGTGGGGAGGCTCCTTGGTTCTACACCTCTCTGTAGTCTTTTTCTCCATTCCCCTCTGCCTTCTGTCTTCCCACACACACGCCTGCCACCATGCTGGTCTGTTCAAGTGCTTGAAGCAAGGTCATCGATAGACTGAATTCTCTGAAGCCATGAGCCAAAGAAATCCTGGTTCAAATTCTTTCTGTTGCGTATTTAGTCACAGTGATGGTTCTAGTTTCTTTCTGTTTGTGTAACAAAACACTAACTCAAACAACTTGAGGAGGAAAGAGTTTATTTTAACTTACAAGTTATAGTATACCGTGGAGGGATGCCAAGGCAGGAACTCGAGGCAGGAGCTTGAAGCAGAAACCACAGAAGAAAACTGCTTACTGACTCACTCCCAGGCTCACAGTCAGCTGCCTTTCTCACAGACAGCCCAGGTCCACCTGCCTAAGGACAGTACCACCCACAGTGGGCTGAGCCCTGCTACATCAATTAGTAAACAAGAAATTGCCACCAAAGATGTATCCATAGGCAAACCCAACTGAGACAGTTCCTTAATTGAAGTCCCCTCTTGCCAGAGTGTCAAGTCAATGACAAAATTAGCCTGGACAGTAAGGAAAAGAGAGTGAATGCAAAAATCAGTCAACTTCTCTACATCTCTGTAATGGGGAGACTCTTCTCTGCTAGCTGCTGGATGGTTGGTGGGGTTCGCAGCCTCTCTCCTTAGGGGCTTGTGACTATTAATCTTGCACAAATACGGGCAAAATTAAGACAGCACGCCACCAAGCAGGGCTCTCAGGGAGGAACCTCACTCAGGACAGAAAGGAACCTGGTGTTTCTTAGCGACTGAAGCCAGAAGTCTTATTGCTGGGGAAGACTTTCAATGAGCATAGGAAGGGGGAAGGGAGGCAGCTTAAAGAGGTCTCAAAACCAGGTTTATAAATAAAATGTGGAGTCCTGAGCCAAAGAACGGCAAGAGGTGGGTGAAGTTTCGGGGGAGGAGTATCATTTTGAGACAGAATTTCACAGCCAAGCCAAAGAACCTTGTGCAAAGGCCACTAACACCAGGGCTGGAGAGAGAGAGTGAAAAGCAACTATTCCTCTTTCACAGGATGGGAGTTCAGTGCCCAGCACCCATGTTGGGCAGCTCATACACTCTTGTCACCCCAGCTCCAGGGGATTGGATATTCTTCTGTCCTCTGCAGGCACCCATGTGTGCATGCATTCACTTACATAGTCATACAAACAAACAAATTAATTAATTGAAGACTACTTATACAGTGCTACAAATAACTTGCCCATGGGATGTTACTCATCAGGGGCCATAATTCTATAGAAGAAGGAAAAATGACCATCAAATCCCACCCACCATGGACCTCAAGGAACACCACAGACATTGAATTCATGCACCCACAGGGAGCCACATCACAGTGCTTTGAAAATCAAATCAGAGCCTGGAGAAAACATATTGAAATCTAGTTTATTGTGGATTATTCATGCTTCTAAAATACCATTTTCATCCTGTACTTGACCAATAGGACAAAAACCCACTTTTCTAGGCTGGCATTCAAGATCCTCTCCTGCTTATGAATAAATCTTTCACAGAAAATGGCTCAGTTATGCTTCCTCAACCACCTCTCTCTGAGGGGATAGGCACATGACCCAACTTAACTTCCTCTAAGATCAGCATGACATTCATATTAATATTAGGAAATATCTTGTAATGCTTTGACTGAAAAAAAATTGCATGGTATGTCTGTATGTCTCAGGAGCCTGAGGCAGGAGGATCGTGAGTTTGAGGCCAGCCTGGGCTACTGTGACGTTCTGACTGATAAAGGCCTCCCAAGGAGTGGTGCTGTTTGGTGAAGTTATGAAACTTTCAGGATGAGGAGCCTTGCTGGAGGGAGCATGTAACTAGGGGCTTTGCATACTTTGAGAGTTTATAGCTACGTTCCTCTTCCAGGTCATTCTGCTTCCTATGTGTGGATAAAGAAATGATACTCAGCTTCCCACTCCTGACCCCATGCTTGCTGCCATCATGGATTCTCTCTTTAGATCTACAAGCTCAAATAAACTTTCTTTCTGGTAGTTGTTGCTTTTGCTTGTGGTATTTGTGTTAGTCCGGGTTATCACACCACAGAAAGTGATTCATGAGACCTTATCTCAAAAAGACTAAGGAGGATGAGGAGAGGCAGACAAGAGAGAGAGAGATAGAAAGATGAAGACAGTTGCCTTGCTGAGTCCTTAGTGAGGCCAAGTGTGTGACCAGCTCCACTGGGACCCCTGGATCCAGTAAGTATCATTTTCCTGATTAAATCAGCTTGGGCATTTTCTTTTCTCCACCCCAAATGAATTCCCAAAGATGAATTCCAGCCATCTTAGAGGCACTCTGAGTCTGGAGTATGCCCAACAGAATAGACAATGAGTATCCACAAGCTCGCAGCCATCCTGAAATGTTTTCTCCATTTGTATCCTGCCCGGAGACCCCCAAGTGGTCCCCCTACAACTTGGGATAGCACTGTTGAGAGAATGAGACACAATCTGTGGTCAGCCATGATGTCAGACAGCCAAGGAAAGGTGCAGAGTGCGCTTCTCATTGGCCCCTTGATTAACGCCAGACTTTGTTGTTAGCGTTCTCCCTGTCATTACAAAGCACATCTGTGTGTGCTCTCGTCCAGTAAACAGGCACGGTTTATTTCTTGGGCCAGTGTTTCTTTAGTTTACTGTTGGCTTTGGGCTTGTTTCTTGTTTAAGTCTCAGCTCATCAGTTTGCCTTGTGTTGCCCTCCTCATGTCCGCTGACTGCCCTTCCTCCACTCTCTACTCTTTGATGTCTATTTGTCCAGAGTCCTCTAAGTTGAGGAAATAACTCTCCCTGACAGTCCAGACCAGTTTTTTCATGTGACAGAGCTGTCTTGGAGGTGTGTTTTACAGCGTTAATTCTTGAGAGACCCTGTTCCAGAATCCCACAGCCAAGTGACCCCGAACTCTTGATCCAGACGCTCTTGCCTCAGAAACTCCAAGGATAATAAATGTTGACAAGTTGTTTTAAGCCATTAGCTTTGGTATCGTGTGTTCTGCATCAAGAGATAATTAATACAAAGAAGATAGTCTCCTGCAGCTAAGTCCCTCTCCCACACTTTTCGTTGCATATTAAAACAAAATCCTTCTGCTATATATAACAGGGTTGACTTTAGTAGGGCACTGAGCCTGAGGTTTAACTGTACCCTAACTCAGTGACCACATGGTCTGTCAGTGCAGTGACCCATTTTTGGTTCAGGTGACCCAGATATATCCACATGCCCACAGCCTTTAGTAGAACAATGTCTGGTTGAGCACAGGTAGCCACCAGTATACCGTTCACCAGTCACAATCGCAAGAACATGACTGAACCGGAGACATGTCCCTGTCACCAGTTCTACGAACATCAATACTAAAGCAGCCCCAAGCATATTTTTGTGAGAGGAATTTTCCTCTTGTGTAGGATCAGGGTCCAGACTGTGGCCTGTGGTCAGAAACATAGCAAGAGACTTGTGCTGGCAGGGTGGGGCTATTGCCAATGACACCTGCTGGTTTCCCTGAGGCATGGCTAGGCCAAAGTGTATAAGGTTGCATCATTCCCTACTGAGTCAGGCTCTTGATGCCAAGTGCTGAGCACAAGCTTCCAGCCAAGAGTGCTGGAGGCAGCCCAGCATCTCATTCTCATGGGCAATGATAGATCCATCTTGTAAGCACTAAGCATGGAGTCCACACTGCCAGGGCTGCCAGCCAGCTCTTGATGGGCCCTTATGGAACTCCCATTATAAGGGGAAAGACAATTAAGTCAATGCAACTTAGCAAACATTCATGAAGAGGACATTAGCATGGCTCCTGCTTTGCAAAGCTCACCTCTAGCAAGTAGAGAAATGCAGTCACCAATAAAACATGGACAAGACTCAAATGAAATGGCCAGAGCCCCTGCCTCTTCTAAGCACTAGCAACTGCGAGTAGAAACATGAAAAAAAAATCCTGTGAAATGGTTTATATCTGGACTGGCTCTGAAGAGGATATAAAACAAGGCTTTTAGTGAGGGAGGGGCCATGACAGATGCTGTCATGGAGATACAGAAGAGCAGCATATACTGAAAGTCTATGTTCATAACGTTGTATGACATTAGTTATATTCATTATCTAGTACCACTATAATGCTGTGTAAAAAAACAACTCTAACACATTGTTAACTACACCAGCAAGTATCTGCTTCTTGTTCACAAGTTTGATGGTTGACTGAAGCACTGCTGCTCTAGATGATTGATCAAGGGCAAATGTTCTCATGGCTCTCCTAGCAGCCAACTGGAGAACCCTTCTCAAAATAAAAACTACAAGACAGGAGTGTAAGTGTCCTCAAGAGGGTTTGATGGATCTTATGACTGCTAGTGATCCATTGGTTATAGAAATTGTATGGCTCAGGTCAAAGTCAGAGGGACAGGGAGGTATCTACCACCCATGGTGGGCTATGGAAAAGGTGAGGAAGGAGAAAAATATAATGGAATCTTCTGTGGTCAAGAACAAGCCCTAGGAGATGTGAAGGAAGGTCTATAGAAAAAGACTATAAAGGCTCAATGACTAACTAGAACTTCAGTGTTGTGGAGAATTGAAATTTTGCATGTCCAGACCTAGAGTATATTGGGCTATCTTTAGCCCTCTCAATAGCCATTCATTGCCTAGCATTGCATGTGACCCAATACCCTTGTGATTCCCACGTAAATCCCTTAGAAGTATGAATGGATCTTATACCAACTCAAAAGCTAAGAATGTCATTGAATAGCATCTTAATCCAAGCAGGACATTCCTCACTTTTCTATGACTCTCCTGTCTGATATTTCCAGCAATAAGTTTGAAAAGTGTCCTGCTTTATGATTTTCTGGGTTTTTTTTACTATGAAAATTTATGAAACCATTATCCTGTTGGAACATGGAATTGGGGAAACTCAAATCTGTGTCCCCAGAGCATGGTCACTTATATTTGGCTCCAAAATAAGTGCTTACCTACTTGTAGACGACTACTGTATTTTTGAATTAAGAAAAATAAAACTGAAAACACATATTGGCGATTGATATGAGAGAGACAATCTGTAGGCAGAGACTGCTCCTTCATTTCCCAGCTGCCTAGACCCAAATAATCACACAGAAACTATATTAATTATAACACTATTTGGCCAATGGCTCAGGGGTATTGCTATCTAGCTCTTACATCTTAAATTAACCCATTTCTATTAATCTGTGTATTGCCACAAGGCTGTGGCTAATGAGAAAGGTTCTGGTTTCTTTCTCCTTTGGCAACTACATGGCATCTCCCTGACTCTACCTTCTTTTCTCCTCTATCTCTGTTTGGAATTTCTGCCCTGCTATATTCTGCCCTACTATAGGCCAAAGCAGCTTTTTTTTTTAATTAACCAATGGTAATAAAACATATTCACAGCATACAGAGGGGAATCCCACATCAACTATCTGATTCTTCACCAAACTATTTCTCTTCTCCTGGATATAAAGCCACATGCCATTCCCCAGATTCCTTTATGATTAGTATCTGAATCTGGCTAATAGAGTCTTGCAGTGATGTTCTATACTTACAGGCCCAAGCCATTGAGACCATCCATGCTTTCCTTGTCTTCCGAAATACACAGAGTTCATCAGGCAAGACTAAGACCCAAAATGACTGCAGAACTACAATGTGGAAGGAGCCTGGGTACCTGAGATAGCATTTGGAGGAGGACAATCACTCAGGAAAACCACTTGATTGATAGTACACATGTTAATCTGTTCCAAGGCTGGTAGAGAAATGTACAATGTGATTATTTGGCAAAGAAGTTAATCTACCTTACTATTTCCTCATGTCCCAGAAGCCTTTGATGTGTAGTTAAATAGAATACACATAGAATGGAGTCAGATGGACCTAGCCTCCACTCTGTTTAACATGGTTGAGGCAAGTTAAAAGGCGTGGGAAATAAAACAGAGACAAACTATACAATGGTTCAGAACTGATGCAACCACATAGCTTTGTTACAGCAGGACATAAAGCGACTACTGGGGTAACAAAGACACAAGACTACCCCAAACCAGCTGTGACCAAACAATGAAGATGCCATTAGCTGCCCTGTGGTCTCTCCATATTATTAACCTTCCCAAATCATATATCTGATACCACAACATCCCCTCCAACTCCATATGTGGGCAGAAATGGAGAGGAAACTGCTTTCTGGGAGAATCCCAACTTATTCCTGGAATTTTCCACCTGTTTTGGTTAGTTTTTTTTTTTTTGTCAACTTGGTACTAGCTGAAGTTATATGGAAAGAGGAAACCTCAATTGAGAAAACACCTCCACCAGATTGGACTGTAGACAAGTCTGTAGGATATTTTCTTAATTAAAGGTTGACATGTGGTATCCCAGGCTACTGTGGGTGGGGTTGGGTGTTCCTGGGCAGTATAAGAAAGCAGGCTAAGTAAGCTGTAGAGACCAGGCCAGTAAGCAGCACCCTCCATGGCCTCTGCTTCAGTTCCTGCCTCCAGGTTCCTTCACTTCCCTCAGTGATATACAGTGACCTTTCATAGTGTTTATCACAGACACACTAGAAAGCAAGAAAACTAGGATACCACCCTTCTCTGCTCTAATTCATCACCAATCCTGTCACCCAAAAAGGAGCTATCCAAAGCACTCTCTTTAGGATTCATCTCTACAACCTTCCTTTGTTACAGACAAGAACGTGGAAACCCTGAACGGAGGCCCCGTTCAGGCCTGTTCTCTCCATCTTTGAGACAACTCCAGCTAACACCTACCAGTAACAAAAGGACCAGAAGCTTAAATAAGATGAGAACTGACTTGTTGGAAGCAGAATTATTCTTGCCTCTACTCCTATACCTCTGGCCTTTTGGTCCTATTCACAACAAGCAAGCCTTGCTTTTTCAGGTCGTCTTCCCTTAGGGACAGAATAGACACACCCAAAGTGGCAGAGTTAGGCAGAGAAGAGGCAGAAACGAAGGAGGGAAGAAGAAGGCAACTCCCCTACAGAGACCACAATTATACTGAGTGTTTAGCAGTATGTAGACAGACAGACTCATAGACACACAAGGACATGGGACACCACACTGGCATACAAGTATGAACAGTCATGGGGGTAAACAAAACCAAACATGAGTATACCTGCATAGACACCGACAGATGAATGAGCACATACATACAGAGGTGGGGAAAGATGGAGACACAGCAAGTTTGAACCCTCTGAACAGCTCCCTGGGTCTCTGTCCAACCTCTAGAGCTGACATTGAAAATTCCACACAGCATGTGAACTTATGGTTTGCTCCTGACTGTCACCATTTTACCTGGCTACTATCACAAAGCCTTCTTACTCAGGTTGGGTCTCTGCTCCATGCCCACTCATTTACCTTGTGTGCCCTACCTTGAGGAGCTCCAACAATCCAGACAATCTCCTGTTAATAAAAAAAAATAGTAAGACTGCTGGGATATTGAAGTGTATATACACCATGTCGAGGGTGCCTCCATGTCCGCATGATCCTTCCCCAACTCAGAGCTATTGAAGCTGAAAGCTGGGCTCTTTCTGTTTGAAGGAAAATGGCAAAGGGAGGGCATTTGCTATCAGCACCCTCCTTCCCTCTCAGCCTGACAATGCAGTCACACCTGCCCAGAGTGCCAATCTTTCATTCACTCATCAAACACAGTTAGGTAGCCAGGCACTGGGCACTCTGGTGTAGAGATGAAAGGCCAGTGTCAGACCTGGGGGATGCTCTGGAGGGAGAGATAAGATGCCACCTGACACTCCACATACACCCTCAAAGATCTGAATTTCAAGAGAAACCTGAATAAGCACTTCCTTGTTGAATCTTAAATGTGGAACTGGAAGCCGTGGTAAGGGGGATACTCATAATACAGTTTGCACTTCCACCCCATCAGCAAGCCATGCTAATAGCTTCCATAATGCATGGCCTCTCCCCACCATGCCCCTCACTCCTAACTCCCCAGCCTTGGTCCTCCATGTGCACAGGGTGAAAACTTCACACTGCCTATGAAGTTTGTGGTTGGTGGACCCAGACTTCTGCTTTGCTTTGAGAGAGCACAGCAACCCTGCAAAGCTCAGAACCTGGTCCAGCCACTCAGCCCTGTAGCCAAGCATCCACATGATCAGAATATAGTGGTATATTATTTGTGTTTTGATAAATAAAGCTTGCCTGAAAGCCAGAGAGTAAAACAGCCACACTGATCAGCCTTATAGACCCAGGCAGTGGTGATACACACCTTTAATCCCAGCACTTGGGAAGCAGAAGTGGGTGGAGCTCTGTGAGTTCAAGGCCAGCCTGGACTACAGAGTAAGATCCATGACAGCCAAAGAATACACAGAGAAACTCTGTCTCAAAAAACCAAAAATTCAAAATAAAAATAAAAGAAATAGAGTAAAAGTAAAAGCCACCTAAAGATGGAAAATACACAGAGAATCTGGATACTGTATGTTATTGTGTTGTCTTTGAAATTGTTTGACTGCTGAAAAAAGAGCAACAACTGCTAAAAGACATTCGATTGTAAATGCTGCTGGATTAATCCAACCTATATATTTTGAAAAAGCCTTGACATCAAAACTTAAGTCAAAATATATGCTACTTTGGAAAAGAGGATTTGCTTTTGTTTCCACAGGAAATGTGGAAATGAATTTGTGAATTCATTCTGGATTAAGAAAAATAAAATTTGCTCAAGTAAGATCCCTTGAAAAATCTCCAATGGAAATGGATAGCCCAGATGATCCAATGTTTCAGAGCACCTCTGTTGCAATTTCTTCTGAGTTCTGTATCCAGAACAGCTTCAAGGCTGCTGGCTGAGATCATTAAGCCTCACAGAATACCACAGTCAGGACTTCACCATAATCCTAAATTTTCTTTGGGTCCCCATAAGATTACCAGCACCCCCAGTCTATAAGAAGTAGCCTAGAAAATTATGCCCACATTTTCAAAAAATGGATTATGGATGTTTGTCTTCATTTAAAGTTATTATAGATAAATAGTCAGGAAAAAAAAGCTAAACAAAGGTGGTTGTGAGAGTTCTTGTCTTGAAAAAAGGGGGGGTAAATTCTGTGGGATAATGCTCTTGTGCACTGAAAAGATTTGTCACTCATATTGGTTTAATAAAACACTGATTGACAAGTAGCCAAGCAGGAATTATGGGTGGAGAGACCAGGCTAAGAGAATTCTGGGAAGAAAAAAGGCAGAGACACAGTCGTCATCTAGAAGCAAAGAAAACAAGATGAAAATGCCTTACTGAGAAAAAGTACCAAGCTATACGGCTAAACATAGATAAGAATTATGGGTTAGTTTAAGTTGTAAGAGGAAGTTAGTAATAATCCTGAAAAACAGGCCTCTGTGCATTCCTTTGGGACTGAATGGCTGTGGGACTGGGTGGGACAGAAACTTCTGTCTTCCTAGGGAGGAACATAAGACAGGAGTAGACAGGTCTCAGCAGTCCTATTCTGAGGATTCATAGAGGCAGGATCACCATTTTGGCCTGAGGTAGAGGTAAGAGCCAGTGGCTGACTGCTTTGCTTTTCTGATCTTCAGGTTGAACCCCAATATCTGTCTCTGAGTTTTTATTAGTCATGCTGCACTGGGGCTTTTTCTTCCTTTCTAAGAGGCGCCCAGTCTAAATGGCAGAAAAGGAACACCAGACACCCAGCACCCATCCCAAAATACAAGGTCTCTTCCCCTAGGACGGCCTCTGCCTGCCAAGCTTTAGCAGTGACTCAAGCTCAGCCGGCACTGGTGCTACTGAACTTGGATGTGTTTGCATCCATTTAATGACATTTAACTATGCACTGCTTCCCCTGACAGGTTCAGGAAGATCTGCACTGATGACTGATCCGTCGGGCTGTATCGTATATGCAGACCTCAGGCTGCACACTGGAAATTACACTTTTGCCTGGGGAAACAACATTCAACATCTCCCAGAGGATCCTGGGAGGAGTTCACCTGCCAGGACTCCTAACTCAACAATATTCATTGAGTATCTATATAGGCCAGAAAGTTGGAACTAGACGTGTGGACACAAAAGCCTCCAGCCCCAAGGCATCCAGCAATGCCCGTGAGACACAGGGGCACTTCTCGGGCTTCTGTCCAAGGGAGCCCTGTTCAAGTTCTACAACTCTAACTATGCACACTCACCTGAGTGCCTCTGGTCCCAGTACCTGGAGGCTGTATGACTGCAGCTTGGCTCTTTCTCCAAAGAAGCTCCTCAAGTTCATGTCCAAGAGCTAGAGGTGTGATCTCCCACACATCATTACCTCTACAGCCCAAAGAGCCATGTGCATCCCAGTCAAGCCATTTTTAAAGGATGGCCCTTTCAGTAGGAAGGACTCAAGCCTACCACCCAGACTTAATCCCAACACATCATACCCAAATCCCAATGCACTCAAAACCTACCACCACCATCTTTTTATTCTGCAGTCTTTAAGAAAAAAGTGGGAGTGAGAGAAGAAATCTAGGAGGGGGAAAACAGAGGCAGGAAAAGCAGACAAAGGAAAGGAGGAGAGGGAGGGAGGGAAATAAAGGTGCCTAGACCAGTCTTCTATAGGCTTTGATACCCTTTGAAGACAACAAAGAGGCTCATGTTTGGCTTCACACAGCTTTCTAGAGCTGTGGCTGTTTTCCAGGATGGTCCAGGGACCAAAAGCAGGGTACTGTCTCTCACAGAAGATCTCTTGCTGAGTGACACCTGATAGCACCAATGCAGTCCCCGCCATCTGCTTAGTCACAGGTATGGAAAGAGCATATGTACTTGCTGCTCTTTTCCTTCACCATTGATCTTCAAGTCTGAGGCCCCACTTCCTCATTGGGCTTGAGCCCATCAGTCAGAACAATGGAATGCCTGGCGTGATGCCTGCCAATAGCAATGCAGCTCACTCCCTATCAGAGGGATCTTTGGGAAGGGCTATTTTGGATGGAAAGGTTTTCAGTTCATTCCCAGAACACAGCAAGATTTTACAACCCCCAGAAAGCATGGGTGCAATTGAGAAGATGTTTAAAGGCAAATGCTGCAGCTGCTGAGAATGGTCCAGAAGGCTTGCTGAGTCTTAAGGCAGTATATGGTCAGCCCGTGTCCCATCTAGGGGAGGGTTCCCAAGCCAAGGAGTGCAGGGACAGAAAGCAGAAGCTGCCTTTGATGACCCACTGGGTCCTCATCCATACCCCAGCAGACAGTCACTGCCCAGCTCAAGCCATGGGAAGAGCTTAGATTCAAGTGTGTAGTATGGAAGGCAAACAGGAGGCAGACACACAAAGAACTGAACAACAAAAGGTCTGCAGCCAGCACAAGGCATGACAGAGAGGAGGATGCTGAGGATATCTCAGTAAAACAAGTAGACAGGCCTCCGCTGTCCCATGGGAGAGCAGGCTGGCAGTCGTACATACATACTCCATCTTGTCCTGGGTCCTAGGTCAATACCCCAGCCATCTCATCTTACACCTGTACAATCCTTGTGAGAGAGGACCACAGGGAAGGTGGATGCCAAGCAGAGTCTGAGTGACCAGTACTGAGCATGACCAGTCATGTTATCTTAGTACTCAAGGATCTCCCAGGGGTACAAGGATGGGAGACAAGAAACACATCCCATTAGAGGGCTCATAGCGTTTATGATGTCATTATCCTTCTACCCAGGTCCTGATGGACAGACATCATCTGGACACAGGAATGAACAGAAAGCTATGTTGGCTGGCCTGGGCTGCTGTCACCAGTAAGGGACAATCACAGCAAACCATACCACTACTGGAGTCCATGGAGCCCACATGCTTGCGCCTCCCACACACCAAACCTGTCTCTGGGGATGACAGAACAGAGTGGGCAGGGAAACGTGCTGCTCACATTGGGAGGCAGAAGCAAAAGGCAGGTCGCTGCCCATTCTGAGAACCTTTGGATGATTCATATTCATCCCTTCCAGAGCCCCGCGAGGAGGAGGAAGCAGCCTTCAGTCCTTTAAGCAGGGATGTCAACCCTACGTTTGGTCTCAGCAGGCTGAGTGACCCAGTGCTACTCATTCACTTCTCTGGGTGCCACATTTCCCAGAGAGAAGCACCACTGAGGTTAAGCTAACATGTCACCAAGGCTGGGAAGTAACAAGGTCCCCAACTCAAGCTCTGCCCTGGCCACAGGTACTTTCCTTGCTACTCCTCCTATGTCTCATCCTTATGAACTTTGTCACTTTGTGTCCAGAGCACAGAACTCAAAGCAACCTTCTGCAGGGCCAGTTTTAGATGTTCCTTCTACCAGCTCTCCCACCATACATGATAAAATAGATTGAACCAAAAGTCTGAAGAGGAGGTATCTGAGGCCAGCATGGACAGAGCATAGAGCTTCAATGATTGGGAACTGATCCATACATTTTGGCTTAGCACTCATGAATCCCCAGAGACATTCTCTCTAGAGTTTCCAGCTCATTAACTTGTCTCTTCCTCTTCTTCTTGGTCCTGGTAGAAAAAATTCCAAGGTGTCAGCCAATCACAAGTTCTGTCCGTGTCTGAAGCACAGAGATACTAGGGCTGGACCTATGCCTGCCTTCTTCCATTTTCCAGCCCCAGGCGGAGGAGTTCCAGGATAGTCTGTCCCAGAATTTGAGTCAGCATCCCCACCAGAGAAGATATTAGGCAGGGATGCTTAGGGTCAGGGCAGGACAGGCCTTAGTCATCCCGTCCTTCTTAGATGGCAAAGAAGTCCAGGTGACCTTTTACCGAGGCCACCCATCCATCAGGAGGTCCTTTACATATCTCATATGTCTACTGAGTTGTATCGTGGCCTTTGTCCTTCCTTCTCAGGGGAAAGGGCTAGGGGCAGAGCACCAATCTCCCAGCGAGAGCTGCTGCCATCCCAGTCACAGCTGCCTGTGCCCAGTGGGATCCTTCCGTGACAGCATGAATAAGAGAAATGGTGGCTCTCTGTGAGGCTTCCTGTACTAAGTGAAAGCTTTCACTCATGATGTCATTAGCAGTTTCTCTCAGCCAGGAAGAAGCTGTGCAGTGAGAAACTCAGCCAAGGCCCTGAAGGTAGGGAGTGGGAAGTAGGTGACGTGCAGAGTGGTTGCTGCTCACACTGAGAGATACGCTCTTTCCATCGGGTCCTCGGGATGGAGCAGTTGCACTTCCACCTACCCTCCGTCTAGCCCTGCGCCTCTCCTTCCTCGGTTCCCTCTAGCAGACACCTGAAAACTCCCCGTGACGTTGGTGCTAGGACTGAGTACAGTGCCAGATTAAGTAGTTGAATCCCTGATGCTGATCTCAGAACTCCCAGGCCTGTACTCCCAGCCTGCCTCTGGCCAAAAGAACATCAATTTTATCCCACGTAATCTCCTCTTGCTCTCTTGGGGCCTCAATCATTCTGCTGTTGTGCAGGCCAGAGGCCCTACAGCTCTCCCCCGGCAACAGGCTGTTTTGTCTTCAGGAACAGGTAGAGATCAAACACCTAACCTGTACCACAGGGTCTGCATAGCACTAGGCAGTAGCAGGCCCCACTTGGACATACAGGATATGAATTGTGATGGAAGATACAACCTGGAGACACTTGAGTATACCTCTACCCTGAGCTGCATCCTGGTAAGGCTCTTCCCAGATTCACAGGGGTTCAGATCTGCAGTCACCAGCACTTAGCATTGTGAGCATCTGTGTGGATGAAAGGTCTGTTCCTCTGCCACTGTGTCACATGGCAGCTCTTATTAGATCAGAGAGCATGGCTGTGATGCTCTGACTGAAGCCACAAATGTGCATTCTGTGCTGTTCACACCACCCTGTGAGAGGCCCCTGAAGGCACCTCAGAGACAGGTATCCTGTTTCAAGGAACTAAAACCAAATTTCACACCATTTCTGTAAAAACGCCAGGCATGAGAGTCACATGTGGTGCTGTCTTCATTCCTATAATCCCAGCACTCGATATGCTGAGGCAGGATTACAAATCCAAGTTGAGCTGGTCTACATTGCACCACTGAAGCAAGCTAGGGTTGCATAGTGAAGCCTTGCCCCAAAACGAGCAAGCAAACAACCGTCAAGAGAAAATCAACCTGGGGGTGGCTAGAGGGCTAGCTTCTGGCTGCTTCTCACAGCAGACAGCCCCAGGAGACCAGAGCACAGCTTTAGCCATGCACCGATTCCTTCAATCAGTGACTAATTAGTGAGAAATGAGGGCACCCAAGAAACTACATCTGAGGAAATGGGGCTCAGCCCTCAATGCATTCCCAATTCAGTAGAAGTAGGAGGCTGGACCTCAAGGATTCCTTGGGAGTGACTCCACCTGAAGTTTTTGGTTCTAGCCAAGTGGAATCTGTTAGAACCTATGTGCATGAGAAAGGGATAATGCTTCAGCCATGGGGGTCAATGCCTTGCCAGTTGGGAAACTGTCTTTGTGCAGGATATGATGCAAGTTCTGCATACCAAATGGGAGTCAGGCATGGTGAGGGATGCTAAGGGCCCACCTTGATCCCCTCTGGGCACATTCCCAGCTAGATGTATGCCAAGAAGCACAACATGGTGTGCCATGGATAGTTTCTTGTCAATTCAACACAACCTAGAACAACCTAGAGTCACCTAGGAAGAGGGAACCTCAATTGAAGAATTGCTTCGACCAGACTGCCCTGTGGATATGTCTTTGAGAGTTTGTCTTGATTGATGGTTGATGTGGAAGGGTATAGTCCGCCATGGGCAGAACCATCCTTAGGCAGGTGATTCTGGGATTTATAAGAAAGCTAGCAGAGCATGAGTTAGTGAGTTAGTAAGCATCCTCCTCCATGGTTTCTGCTTGAGTTGCTGTCTTAACACACACCTGATGGGGGTGACTAGGGAATTTTGAGGTGAAATAAGCCCTTTTCCCCCCACCTAAAGTTACTTTTGGTCAGGGTGTTTTATTACAGCAAGAGAAAAGAAACTAGAACCAGAAGAAAGTGTAATGTTTCTGTGATGGAATCTGACCACGTTGTTTTGGGGAAGGATCATGGGAGATTGGGAGTCGGGGGCTGAAAAAGTCGTTGAGTGTTAGCAGAATAATGGACTGTCCTAGTGGGAGCTCGGAAGATAAGAATACAGAGAGAAATGCAGACATGGAAGCCTTTCTTGTGAAGTTTCAGAGGGAATCAAAGACTCTATCCATCAGGGCCATTTGTATGATGTATTTGAATTAAAACTTGTGATTTCTGGTCAGCTGGGGCTATAGTTAACAATGGCCAGCACCACTAACGTGAAGCCTTTTGTGCTTCATCTGGGACAATGGATGCTGGTCAGCTAGGGCTGAAGAATCCACTGCTATAAGTAGGAAGCTAGTATCGATGGGGTAAAAAATTTCTGTGCTTCACTGGGATGGTGGCTGAGTGTTTTTTCGGGGTCAGTGCAGAAAAGTTGTGGTCTAGGTGGACCACAGCTCTACATCAGGCTGGCGGAAGAACTCCGCAAATACGAGTCCCACACGCAGTCCTGGTTTTGATGGCATGAGAGACACACCGTGGAATGAGTCATGGAGAGATACTGGGGCTTGGCCCTGTGTGGCAAGGTTAGAAGAGAGACGAGAAGAGGCCATGGGTGAAAGTACATCCTAGGATATTAGAAAGGCTAGGACTAGGACATCTTCTCAGGAAAGAGGTCTATGTGAGGTGGAACTTGCCTGAGCTTACGAGAAGAGATGTATATGCTGTATGTTGCAGAGCTGGTGAGATATGGCTGCCCAAGAGTGAGAATATCACTGAGTTGTGGTTTTACTTGATTGTGGTTGCGTGTGTGCCTAGTTCTTTCCTTTTGGGAAAGAGAATGTATGCAACCTGTTTGGGATTTCACAGGCCCCCACAGTTGAGAGACTTTGGACATTTCAAGATACACTGAACTTTTAAAGTTTTGGAACTTTTAAAGACTAGGACTTTGAAAGGTGCACTGTACTTTATGTTATGATACCCACGTTACAAAAGACTCACTATTACAGGGTGTGGTGCTGCACCTCTTTAATTCCAGCACCGAGGAGGCAGAGGCAGGCGGATCTCTGTAAATTCAAGACCATGCTGGTCTACATAATGAAATGTAAGAGAACCAGAACTACATAGTAGCTCAAAACAAAACCACAATAGCAGCAACAAAAAAGGTTGGTTGCTGAGAGACCATGAACTGAAACGCTGGTTACACAATGAAACAGGGCCTCTCGACCTGATGTTTCAGGACATCTGGAAGGATATAAGGCCTGAGCCATCTCCTTGCCCTTTTGTCCATGGCAGATAAATATGGGTGGGTGCTGGACAGAGAAAGGCCTCTTGTGATGTGTCTGTGAGCCCAACCAGGGCCCAGTGAATGTACCCCTGTTCTCACCTGGGAGCAGGCAGGGAAAGGTTAATTCTAACATGGGTCCATCTGCTTTACTGATTTCCAGCAATCTGAGTATTTTTTGTCAATGAGGCTCAATAGCATTCCTGGGTCACATGCCAAAAGAAAGCAAACTTTGGACTGACAACCACAGGCTTAAATGCTAATTAGGCTCATTCTTTGAACCAAACCATATTTGAGTGCATCTGTCAGCCCTCCTTCAGCAGTGGAAAGAGGGCATGGAGAAGGGTGGTAGCCGAGCCTGGCAGATAAGCTCGTGTGCCTCCCCAGCTACTTGTGGCCTCAGGGCTGCCTGGCTAGGCTCACAGATCTATAGCTCTCCAATTGCTCCATCTTACAGTCACCAAACTTACCTGCAGTCCCTTCCTCCTGGAACATGTCCACCCACCCCATTCCTGAAAGACCTGATGGCTCCCACCTCCTTAGCTTCAGTGTGTACTACTGCCAGGCCTGCTTTATTGGAAAGGGGCCTGTGACTGAGGCCAAGTCTGCACTCCTAATCCCGGACCAGATAAAGGTGCCATTCATCACAGCTGGTTACAGCAGCCACACTTCACCCAAGAATGCTGGTCACAGTCCACTGTCCATAAGGGGTATACTTAATGAATTAGGAGACCATGCATAACCTATCATTCCATCTCTCTCTCCTCCTTGTCCTCAGTTCCACGGTCTGTGGACTGATGTCATCCCAGAGCATCTACCAAGTCTTACCAGTCTGATCCACATAAAAGTCACAACAGCATTTGGAGTACGTCCTGGACTGAGACTGCTGCACCCCCACCAGGAACCCAGGGAGCATACACAGACAGCTCACCTGAGAAGTCCTCTGGAAAGAACATAGAGCTCTGGACAGGAGCAGGTATCCCATCAAATCCTCGTATAGCACTGCTTTGCTCTTCCTCCCCGCAACTATCCAGCCCCACTTACGTCTTTCCCCACGTGCTCACCTCTGACTGTGACAGGTCTCTTACACTCTCAGGCTATACCACTCGCGCACTGTGCTTCTTCCTGCCAGCTACTGGCTTCTACAAATGCTTTTTCCAACTGCCTGGTTGTCCTCATCCCCTTGGGTCAGTGCTTGAGCATCAGGCTCCCCTGACACTCAGCTGGCCTCCCCCAGTCCCCTGTACATCTTTTCTCGCCGAGCACATGTCACAGGATGCTACAGTTCCTTGGTGACTTGTCTATCACTCTGGTTAGCCTGAGGGTCGACAAAACATGAACCTCAGCTGACCTAACTGCTGGGTCTCCAGAACCTTAGCTCTGTATCAAGCACGGGCTGAGTATTCCCGTGATATTCACACAGTGAATGAATGAATAGATACATTAATGAATATAAATGAATGCGTGAATGAATGAATGGACATTAGAAGCAGCCCCCACCTTCCACACCATGGACAAGCATCCAGGTTCTTTACTCTGTCCTGTTGCCATGGCTATGCCCATGGCACTGAGACCAGGAAGGTCCTCAGGAATACTTCTGAGGATGCATAAGTCCCCTTCCCACCGCCCACTGCTCCCTTCATTTTGCTTCCCTCTTGCAAGCATATTCAAATATTTACATTGTTTGGGGAACAATTAGCCTAACATATGGTCTTATCACATTTTGTCTCCCAGTGGGGGAAAGTTCACGGAAAACTTGGAAATTGATGACTGACAGGGGTTTCTCGAGATTCTTTTTCTTTCTTTCTTTTTAAATGGCGCTCGTTATGAACATGAACTGTCACCAATGGAAAAGCTCTTGGCAAAACCAGGCTCCACTCTCTCATCTGCTTAAGGAGGAAACAGGCCCAAGGAGGACAAAGGACCAAGCCAAGGTACCTAGGCTGTAATTCAGACCTCTTGCCATTTGCCTCCTGCATGAGTCAGATCAGGCTCTCTTGAGATCCCAAGAGTCAACATGCCAGAGTTCTGCTATCTTTAAGTTCTGGCACTATGAGACTTTGTGTCCTGGGGGCATGAAAAGACAGCAGAGCAAGGAAGAGAGCCAGACCTTCCCAGAGACCATCTGCCCACATTCCACTCAAGCGGTGGCATGGAAGACAAAGTCTCCATCACGCTGCCTAGCAATGTCCACAACTTACCATCATTCATCCTTTGACTTAAGCACCAGCCAGACGCTGAAAACCTGCTTAGATTCAGAACTCACTAGAGAGTTCTGTGCCTAGAGAAGGCTCCTTCCTCCCTGCTCCCTGCTCCTAAGATCTTTGCTCCCTGGCTTTGATTTGATGTGCTCATCATCCATTGCTGTTGCTGCTCTAAAGCCTGAACATAGACTGATTTGATTACATGTGTCTGTACTTATTTGCTGAGTTATTTGTCCCTGCCCCACTGTAGTACCAAATCCCATCTACAGGCACATCTGGTATTCTGTCTCTGTTGGAGATGCAGTGGGGGTTCATCACTGATGCTCCATGCAGAAGCTGCCTGAGCCGCTGACCTTGGGCAGCCAGGACAGTGTCATTCACTCTAGACAGTCATTCTGAATGTGGAAATATGGTTTATTTCCCACAAGAACTTAAATATCATCATTCTTGTTTTGCATATAGCAAAAGTAAGGTTCGGAAAGACTGAATATCCAAACGAAGGCCAGGCCATCCCCCTTAGCACCCTATAGACATGCATATTTTCTCTGAAGCAGGTGGTTCCCTGTAGACTCAGAGATGGTGTCTGACTTTGAAGTGATTGAAGACAATACTTTTGTTCTGTAAGTGTGGCATCTTCCTAGAAAATAACTATATCAATTTCTGTGACTCAGAAAGGACAAGCATTGTTAAAAAAAAAAAATGGCATCAAACCTCCATCACCTGTCCAAGGTGTCAAGGATCCTGTGAAGAGACCACAGAGTTTATACCTGAGTCTTCATTACAAAGTCATGTTATGTAGAGAAACAGAAGGAGGTTCCAGGAAGGACCACCCAGCCCGTGCTTTTCAGAGGGACAACCTGGCAGAAAAAATAAATATGCTGTCCCCTTATCGCTCAGCTTACTCCCAGTGGGTGGCTCTGTTTGGGAGTGGGCAAGTGACCTTGGTGGGCAGCAGAGGATAAATGGGCATTTAGTAAGCACTCTTGTCTTCCACAGACAGCCACAACTGAGACTCCAGCCTGACAATGCTGACCATCTGGGGAACCACGGCTGATTAGTTTCTAATTAAAAGGAAATGTAAAGCCTGGCCTTCCTATTCAAACCTCAAACTGTGCCCTCTGCAAGCCAGTCTGAATTGTCTAGTCACAGGTAGTAGGGGCTCCTGGCCAGAGGGGCTTCAGCCTCAGTGCTGAGGGTAAGAGGAAAGGGTGCTGATCCCTGACCTGAGCACGCTAAAAAGGGCCCCAATCTCTGTAGGCAAGCTGGGAGGTGATTATAAACCCAAGAGAAGGCTAGGTCATTTGTCCAGAGTCTATTACTATTAAATTGGTGAATGCTGGCTCCTTGAGGTGCAAATTACAGCTTCTGATCTCAGCAGTACACAGGAAGAAGAAGCTAACCAGCAGGCCCATGGCACTCAGAGCATAGGGACCACAAAATACACAAGATGGGACACCCTGGGAACTAGATGGCTCCCTAGAAGAGGCTACACCTGGCATCTGGGTCTTAAAGAATGCTTAGGAGTTTGCCTCCAAGGGTAGGAGGGAGGGAAGGTTCTAGATAGTAAGCATCAGAAATATAAGGTCAAGGTGCCAGCAAATTTAGTGTCAGAGGGAAGTTCCCTTCATCACAGGCAACTGTCTTCTCACAAGAACCACGATCTCAGTGGAAGCGATGAGAGATAATCCTTAAGCCCTTCCTATAACATACTGGTTCAGTAGTGAGCCTCCTCTCAAAGCCTCTACCTGTGCAAACTATTACCCCAGGGCTAGGATGTCAGTGCATTGGCAAGGTCCTGTGGTATAAAAGCCTGTAACTCCAACTACCCAGTAGGCTAAGACAGGAGGATATTAAGTTCAAAGCCAATTTGGTCAGTTTAGGTAGACTCTGTCAAAATAAAAGTTAAAAGGGGGCTTTCGATGGAGCTCAGTGGTCAAGCGTCTGCCTAGCATATGCAGGCCCGTGAGTTCCATCCCTAGTACCCCAAGAATGGGGACGGGATGGGGATGTAACCTAGCAGGATAGCACTTGCATAGCATATGGGACGTTCTGAGCTCCATGCCCAGTACTGCAGAAAGGAAAGTGGGATTTGGAGTAGCATACAAGCACTCAGACAGAAGGGCAAGAGGTTTGGGACTTTCCAAGAAGAAAACCACCTGAGAAAGGAAGGTCTCCTGATCCTTGATCCTTGGTCATGGGGTCCTTGATATTCTCGGTGTCCTCTGGAAAGTTATGATGTTGACATTCCACTATCGTTAACCACTTTCTTTGTTTTACGTTAATCCCCAGTTGAGCAAACAACATAGAGAACAAATGTGGGCCACATAGGGTAAGCAGGTGCTAGACCCTAGGTGAAGCCCTGTATAACCTATGGCATCTACTTTTCCCATCTTCCCAGGGCACCTCATCTCTGTGTAAATCTCCACCTACTAAGAAAGGTAAGCCCTCCAAACCACATGCACAGTGGACTCTACCCCAGGCTCCTTCCCAAACCCCACAAGCCTTGGTCACCCAGACTACAAGAGAAATACACATGAGGAAGAGTAAGAGAGGGCCACATGTCACCTCAAAAAATGGTGTAGCATCAGCTGGTTTTGGACAATGACAAGCAAGGACATATCCTGTGAAAAAGGTGTGGTACACACAAGGACATCAAGACAGTACCCAACCATTGTGACCCAGATTCAGATTTGTAATCAGAACTCAGATCATTGTGATCTCAGCATTCAGTAGGCTGGACTAATAGAACCACAAGTTCTAGACCTGAGCTATATTTGGAGACTCAGTCACACATAAAAAAGAAGGATCTGGCAGTCCAGTCTTGGGAACTGGAGGTTGACTGTCTATGAATGGAACAGTGACAATGGATACGACCTGTAGGAGGTCTGCAAGCAGCAGTCATATAACAAGAGCAGATAACGGAAAATTAACCTAATCATGGCCCAGCCAGAAAACTAGCAGCAGTTCAGAAATGGGGCAGGAGAAAGAGGCTTCCAAGTTCAGTTCAATTCTAAATATGACGGGTTTTATGGATCCAAAGCTAAATATGGTTAAAATCGTTCCAGGGGTGTCAGAACTTGAAGACTCTGGAGGTGACAAACCTATGGAGTCTTTGCCCTTTCTGTCTCCAAGCTCAGTCTTCTCCAGGTGTCAGGCTGTGTGATTATGAACACACTGGCTCTAAAGGTAACGGGCAGTAAGAAACACTTTCCAAGTTGTGAGGACTGGGCTCACATGCATGCACACATACTCAGTGATGCACACCAGCGCCTCTCAGTTGAGACAACAAAGAACCAGTCTGAAATGCAGCCAGCAGATGGGAGCCCACTGAAATGCCAGCCAGAAGAAATAGCCTTATGGCTCAAAAACAAAATTTTAGTTTAGCAAAAATCACTCCTCCTTCCTCTTCCTCAGAGAAAATTCCTGCGGAGGCCCCTAGCACCTTGGCAATCTGAGCGGGGCTATTTATTCTGGGCCACCACCCCATTGCGCACATTAAGTACAAAACAGAAAAATTCCTCAAATTGGGAAATGGGGCTGCGGTCCCAGATGGCGCCTGAACATGCATAAATTTGGTTGCTGGGTGAACAGATGGAAACTTGAACGGAAATTTGAAAAAAAAAAAATCACATTCATCTGCCAGACCACTCCCAGGCCAAAGAAGCAGAGTTGTCACTTAGCCGACAGGGGCTTGATCATCCAGCCTGTGGGACAGGGTGGAAATCAGAGAGTGTTCCATGGTGAGACCAGCCTGGGTGTCAGTCTTGTTTCAGTCACACAGCAGGTGGGAGGAGCTGTCATGGCACTTCACCTGTTTCCTCCTTTGAGCAAGGAGTTAACGAGGACCTTGGAGGAGCGGCATGGGGGTTGAATGAAGTAGCGTGCACATCACAGGGTGCACAGCAGCACAGAGCTGTCGTGCATGGTCTTCTTGAGGCAGAGCCTAAAGTGCCCAACAAAATTCAGAGGAACCTGGAAAGGATGCCTAGGTACCATGGAAACTTCCAGGAACTGGTCCCACAAGGGAGAGACTGAAGAGAAAGGAAGTAGAACTGGCCTCCTTCCAGCATCGCCTTCCCAGAAGATTCCTGGAGTATGGTAGGGACAAGACTTGCAAGGGAATGATGGCTAATCCTGCTTGTTGGGTCGATTGGTCTAAGAAGTTCCTAGGAGGTCAGTAGGGCACATTTCTAGGTGCGTCTGTTGAAGCATTTCCATAGACTGTCAACTAAGAATGTGTTTTAGTTACTTTTCAATTGCTGTGATAAAACATCATGACCAAAGCGATTTAGGAAAGAAAGTGTTTAATTTTGCTTAGAGTTTCCAAGCATTAGAGTCCATGATGGCAGGGCAAAGGGGGCAGTTCAGAGCTCACATCTTGATCAGAAAGCAAGAGGCCAATACAGCAAGTCACACTGGTAATCACTCGAGTCTTTGGAAACCTCAAATCCCACCGCCAGAGTGACACATTTCTTCCAACAAGGCTTCTAAACCCTTCCAAATAGTTCCACCAACTAGGGGCCAAGTAGTCAAACATATGAGCCTATAAGAGCTGTCATAGTTAGGATTACTATTGCTGTGATGAAACATCATGACCAAAGCAACTTGGAGAGGAAAGGTTTTATTTTAGTCCACCATGGAGGGATGTCAGGTCAGGAACTCAAACAGGTCAGGATCCCAGAGGCAGGAGCTGATGCAGAAGCCCTGGAGGAGTGCTGCTTAGTGGCTTATTCACATGGCTTGCTCAGCCTGCTTTCTTATAGAGCCCAGGACCAGCAGTCCACAATGGGCTGGGCCTGCTTCCGTCAATCACTAATTAAGAAAATGTTCTACAGCTGGATCTTATGGAGGCATTTTTCTCTCCAATTGAGGTTCCCTCCTTTCAGATTACTCTAGTGTGTGTTAAGTTGACATAAAACTGGCCAGGACAAGAGTCATTCCCATTCAAACCACCACAGAATGGAAGATCCCCGCCCCCACCACAAGTCTGGGTGACACCATCTCAGAGGCCAGAGGTCCAGACTCAATGAAAAAAAAAAAAAGTTTGCAAGTTCAGCCGTTCTCTTTCTGTTTCCTTTCTAAGTGTCTCTGCTTCATCATGCCTTCTCAACCATGACTTTCAACCCCCTCAAAACCAGGAGCCAAACTAAGTCTTTCGGCTCTTAAGCTATTTTCCTCCAGCAGTTTGTCAAAGTGACAAAAAGTCCAACACAGCCGTGATGCTCACAGGAAGCCAGTGGAGAGCCAGGCCTGCAAGACTGCATCATGAAAGGATCTACAGGCAATTCTCATACAACCGCTCACAGGGAAGACCCTGCCCACAGCGCCCAGTGATTCTCATGAGCAAACAGGTCAGAGGCTTTGTCCATGGTACCTGTGAGTCTCATGGTCACACAGTCCAGAGGTTTCAGTATTTAGGAAGAAACCAGAAGAAAATGAGGTTGGGGACAGGGATGAGGAGATGGTTCACTAAGGGACAGCACTACCTGCAAGTAAGAAGACCTGAGTTCCAATCCTCCTCTCCCACATAAAAGCCAGACATGGCTGCCTATGCCTGTTATCCCATCTTTGGAGTATGGAGATAAACAGATCCCTGAAGATCATTGTCAGCAAGCCTAGCCAAAATGGCAAGCTTACAGTGGTGTCTTCAAAGACCTATCTCAAAAGATAAGATGGAGAATGATAGAACATCCAGTGACCTCTTCTGGCCTTTGTGTGCAGACACAGGGACACAAGTGCACACAATACCCACCTTTTCCTCATCTTCCTCCTCCTCCCTCTGCCCCGTCCCCTCTCTCGGGAGCAATGATAACATGATGGATATTACCCCTTGTCAATCTTACCTTTTGACTCCAGCATTCCAGAAGATACTAGCTGCAGATGGGACTTGCTGGTAGTGACTCCCACATCTGCAGCCCCCATGTCAGTTGCTCAGTGCTCTGAAGTCCTATACTACCTCCTGGGAAAACCTCCTACCCATTCTGGCTCATGTCTACCTGTGAAATCACAAGAATGTTAACACCATCAGCGATGCTCTCTCCCTTGCTTCTAGGGATCAACACGGATACAAGTACTACACAGGGCTTCAGAGGATCTTCTGGAGAAAAGAACCTAGAATCCCATAGCACATTCCCTCCCGTTCCTTACCCCCTTCTGAGTGCCAGCCTACATCCCCAAACCAAGTCACCTGCACACATGACACTGCCCAGACTGCAAAAGACCCTATTTCAAAAATTTTAGGGGTCACAATTTAATATTGTAATAGAGCTGATTTTCCTGGACTTGACAAGATATCACCATTGTGGAACAGATTAGCTCTGATGACCTGCAGGAGAACCTAGCCTGTAGTCATGGCAACAAAACAAACAGAACTCTACAGTAGATAGCTGGGCCTAGGATGACAGCACTGTTCAACATTTCCTGTTGGAAAGGAGGAAAGTCATGCTGCCCTCACGAGACCCAGAGATTCGCTCCCCTCTTCAAAACTGCATGTGGCTCATGAAAGAGGTAGAATTGACTGGGATGGGACTTCGTGGTGGCACAGCTGCCTATGAGCCACCTATGTGTCTGCAAGTCATCCCATCAAACCTACTCACTCACAAAGCTGGACTTGACTCTTCCTTGGGTCTGTCAGTCCCTACCCTGTTAGAAATAAATAGATGTTTCTTTGTCTTCTCCCCCAGGAACGTCATAAAACAGGTATACAACACTCGGTAAGCAGCTTTCCTTAATCTTCTTGGCTTATAAAGCCTTCTTTGTTCTCCCAGAGTGCCAGTCAGGACCCATGTTCTTCAGAAGAATATGTAATCACTGCTCTGCTCTCCAGGAGAATGAAAGGCACAAATGTGCAAGTCAGTGCTGCACCCAGGGCAGATATATGCCTACCCTGGAGCCTGAGCCAAAAAGTGGGCTGGGTTGGATGAAACAGGAAGGAGTCCGGAGAGGAGCCACCAGCACAGGCTGAAACATGCTGCAGGTCCATTGCAATCCCTTGAGAATGCACAGGACGCTCAGAACTGCAGAGACTGGGTGACCAGAGGTGAGCCAGAGTTGCCCTTCTTAGCCCTAGGCACACAGCCCCTCCTGTCACAGCCTGCTGGCTGTCTCAGATCCTTCATATTTGAAGGGATGCCTAGCTAGTCCTGACTGAGATTTGTACTGTGGACCATGCCAGGACCCTCACTCCACTTCTTAACCCACTTGGTGCGAAGGATCATGGAGACATGGTAGGTGATCTGCAGCCTTTGTTTTAGACAAGGCTGAGGGACTGAGGATGTCCCTCAGAAGGGTTCAGGACTATGGCCTCAGAGTCACGCCAGACATTACTCTTTGTGAGCCCAAACTGTCTGCCTGGCCAAGAAAAGGGGCCTTGTCCACTGCCTGCTCTTGTTGTCCTCAGAGATTATCAGTCATGCACCCAAGCCTTCAGGAAAGTGTCAAAATTGCCCCTCAAAGACTCTAGTAAATGGGAGGCTCCAACTCTTGTTTAAACCATGGGGTGGGGAGACCTTTTAGTACCGTCTTCCACAGAGTCTCCTTCTACTTGACTAGGCCTCACTAGGAGAAACCAATTGGTCAGCTAGTCATGAAACTGCCTGTGAAGTTTTTCTTCCCAGGGTAGTGAGATACTGAGCTACAGCAGTCAGGCCTACCCAAACTTGGGGACTCGGGGCTGGGCCAGGCTCTTTCAATGGCACACAGAAGAAGGAATAGGTGATTTCCACCTCCCTGCAGACCAGTTTCCTCCAGGGCCAGCACTGAGAGAGCTACCCCCACTAACCCTTCTCCTCATTAGATCCTGACTGAAAGAAAGAAAAAGGACCCAAGTGTCCCCATTACATTGGCATACAAGATGTAGACAGCAGTAACCAGAGATTTGGGGCACCTTCTTGAGAAGCTGTGAGGTGCTGGGGTAGTCAAATGGGCTGTCTTCCCTGCCATTGTACCTCTGCCAGCCAGTGTGATGGGCTCACTGCCTGGCTGCCTGACACATGGCAGGATGCCAGAATAAGTTCATTTGGTGGTCATGGTGTCCCACTTTCTGGTGGGAAGGTTTTCTATGTGCCACCTCAGAAAGCTGCCGCAGATAGACCCTGTCAGCCACCCTTGTAGGAAGAGAAGTCAAGATATGGGAAACCTACAATGATGTTGGACTGAATGCTCACCCCAAGTCAGCTGGTAAACAGCAAACATTGAATATCTTTCCTTCCAACCATACTAAAAGGCAGCTAAAAAGTCCTACATGCTTACATTTGACATTCTAGTCTCTAATTGAACAAATCACACCTTGTCCTCTCCTGTCCATTTCTCTCCTCTCTGTTTCTCCTCATCCTTCTCCTCCTCTTTCTTCCGACTCTTCCTTCTTCTCCCCATGACTCTCTCTCTGCCAAACAGAGGACCTGGCTTGCCTCCAGTCTCTCTCAGGGCACTGCAGCTCTGAGCCTCGGGGCCCCATGTGTGGCAGGACAGTAGGTTGCCTGCCTATGTTCCTGGCCCAAACTCTACTCAGACACTGATTCTTGGAGTCTATTCATACTCCACATCTCTCCAGAGGGGATAGTTAATGAATGGTTCCCCCTAAAATGCTTTGGGCTATAAAAAGTCACAGACAATGTGCACCAAAAACAGCAGACAGAAACACAGGCTTGCCATTGTTAGGGTCAATGGCACCCCACAGTAATATTCCTGAAATGTCCCAGCCATGGTCAGAGCAGGTGCTGAGTCCAACCTGGGGTCTTAGCCTTCGGATAAGCTCCAAGCTACCATGGAAAGTAGGGGCACTGGAAAGGGTCACAGTGTCCCTTTTGAACACACCTATGTTTTCTCCCTGCCTAGGTCTCCCTATTTCCTCTGGGATTCAAGCAGAATAAAAACTAGATCTGTGCCCTGTCCAGTCACTTTCCTCTCAACAGAAAGAAGCCCACACTCATACCTTCTCATACACGTGTGTACACATATGCTCTCTCGTGAGATGTATGCAGAAATGAATACACATATATTCAATGGCACAATGATCTTTCTGTCTCTCTGTCTCTGTCTCTGTCTGTCTGTCTCTCTCTTTCTCTCTCTCTCCCCCCGATCTTGCCTTCTCAGTCTTAAGTTCCCAGATAAAAGGAAGACGAACATAGTCAGGCTGAGGCCTCAGGTATCAAGTCCTAGCCCTGGATCCAGGTTTTACAGCCAAGTTATGAACCTCTGGTCACAAGGTTCCTACACAACCTCAGCAGCAACATGAGAGGGGCTAAGCCAGGCACAGGGGCTTATCTGCCAGCTCACCCCCACAGGAGCCTGGCAGCAGGGCACAGTATTCATAGTCCTAATGATTTTCTATCACCGCAGAAAACCTACCACAAACTCTTCTAATATCTGCTCTTGATTTCCTATCAAATTAATGAATTTTCATCCACAGTTTATGGATTTCTTTTCCTGCCCAAGGTCTCATAAATCTAGGAAGGATTGGCAGTGTCTGCCTTCCTCATGACTGGGGCCTCATGTGGCCCCTGTCCTACTTTTAAAAAATCCTCAAGTTTCTGATTCTTCCAGGAGCAGAGATGCTAGGTTTGCTAAGAAGGTGGTAGCAGAAAGCCTATATCCCTCTTCTGAGAGAATCTGGGGTTCTCTGGTCCCCAGAAATACAGATGTAGGGCCAGC
Source organism: Ondatra zibethicus (assembly GCA_004026605.1). Lineage (NCBI taxonomy): Eukaryota > Metazoa > Chordata > Mammalia > Rodentia > Cricetidae > Ondatra > Ondatra zibethicus. Next base: position 7,566 of record PVIU01013993.1, on the reverse strand, counting down.
AATGGGCTGTAGAGTAAGGGAAGCCCTGGGTCAAGTGTGGTTGAGGAGCATCTTCCTTGGCCTGGCCTCAGGAGACCCACTTTCACAGGCCTCCCTGTAGTAGTGCGAGGGAGAAAGCTGTCTGACCTTGGGGTCAGACAGCCTAAGGAGAACCGAGGGCAGAGCTGCAGGGTGAGGGTCTGACAGGACCAACCAGAGCCTTGTGTCATTGTCATGGGTAAGTGTTGCCCTTGTAGCTAGTCATTGTCAGGCCCAGAGAGACACAGAGTGGTCCAGCACTTTGCTGGAACTGAGTTGAGCACTTCTGGTGCAGGTGTGGGGAGAGCTGTGGCGCATGTGGGGCAGCTGCTTACGAGAGCTCCTTTGGTCCCAGTTAAGCTTGGGCCGAGGTGTGTTCGCTCCAGCCCCCCACTTGGAGATAATATGGAGAGAAACCCATAAGCCTGGCCAGTTAAGGCCAGAGCTGACCACTTGCTTGAGGGGCCCCACTGCCCCCAGGCCCTCTAGCCAGTGGCCTGGTCCCAGGGCATACTCCATCTACACAGCTGTTGTCCTTGAAGGAAACCTTTAGGTGGCCTACTTGCCCTGCTGCCCTACAGTCCACCAACTACCTGGCCTTGTGTCCCTTCAGAATGAGGTCCCATGTCAACAGCAGGGATCCAGATCCCGCTGGGTGTATGATCTTCATCAATTTTTATTTTTAATTATTTAAGTCTTTATCTGTAAGGGGAATAATCCACCTTCTGTGTTCTGAGGGCAGGACCACCATCCTTCCACAGACAGGTCATGCCTGGGAAATGGCCTGCAGTCTTTCGTGGTCTGCAGGGGAGGAGCTACAGCCAACGGCCATCTCACCCTCCCACCCTTCCTCCATGTCAGGCACTACTGTGAAGTTTGCTGCCTCCTGTTTCTCAACTAACCACTCGGGAATTTGAAAGCCAGGCCCTGCTGCTGAGGGCAACTGGAGTTGGGACACCAATTTCTAAACAGAACACACACCTCAGTCTTGAGACCTCACTGGACAGAACACAGCCATGACATGCTGGTTCAGGAGGCTGGGGAACCATATCTCTCTGTGTGTCCCAAGGAAAAGGGTGCTGGGGAGAGACAGCCAAGCATGACTACCTGTAAATGAGATTTTCTTTGTCTAGGATCCAGGGCCTCTGAATCGAGGTCCAATCTGTGGCTCTTTACAGAAACAACTTGCCACCCTAAGAAGAGGATGTTCTGTGTATATGGATGCACCTGTTTATAGATATTGAAGACAATCAATGGAAAAACATATATTCACATTTAAGTTTTAAGATACATTACCTAGAACCAGTGAGATGGCTCAGCAGGTAAAGGTGCTTGCCAGCAAAGCCCGAGGGCCTGAGTTCAATTCCTAGACCCCCCCCCACAGTGGAAGGGGAGAACTAACTCCCAAAAGTTTTTCACTGATCTCCGTACATGTGTACATTCAAGCAAACACATACATACTCAAATAAATGTAATAAAATGGTTTTTTTAATCTTGCATAAAATATATTACCTAGATCAAAGAGAAACTAGCACCAATTATAATGGAAACTTAGGACGCTGAAGCAGAAGATCACAGATTCAAGGCCAGCCTGTGCTACAGAGTAAATTCAAGGCTAGTTTAGAAAGTGCTGTTAAAGATGCCCAGCCAAGTAGCATGGATGATTGTCACCAAGTGGTGTAAGACAATAGGAAGGTGTGTGGACTCATGAGAAGTCCACTCCCACACAGCACTGTGAGGTGACACAGCTCAGTAATGCTTCTGAAGAGTGACAAGGTGACAGTTGAAAGACTGTTTATGTTGTTGCCACAGCTAGTCAAGTAGGCACACACCACCAGCACCTAATTTTCAAGAATTGTGTTTGATGGAAGGAATATAAATGCATCGTGAAGCTAGAGAGTTCTGCTTGAACGGGCACCAGACAAGGAGTTAAGCGACACCATAATGGGGAGAGGGCCCTGAAACAAGTGTTTGTAGAAGTTGATGGGGGCTTAATGTTGTGCTCCACTCTGCCTCAGGGACCTGACCAGACTCAAGCTCCACAACTCTAACATTACATGAGCCACCATATCCTGGCACCAAACAAGGCAAGGCTTAAGAGGCGAGATCATCTTAGGTCAGGTTGGAAGAGGCAAGGCTGGGCTTAACAAGGTTGCAGTGGGAGGGAGATGAGCCAACACAGTCCCAGGGGCTCCTAACTATCTCTACCTGACACTCATTGGTAAGGGAAATGACAAATGGCAAGGATTTGCCAGAGTTACCACCGCACCCATAGGCACACACAGTTCTGGGCAGGCTCACTCTCCTGGTTGCCTGGCCAGCAGCACATCATGGTCGCGCTGTGCTTAACCATCCTCCATAAACAAGTGAGCCTAAACGGCAAGCAGAAATCTAAGGTCAAGGTGCCTTCAACAACAGTTGGTGAAGCCACTCCCTGGTCTGTAGAGAGTCAGCTTTTCTCTTAATCCTTCCTTGGAAGGAAAAGAAGGGGAGCTGAGGTCTTCTTGGCAAGGGCATAATCCTACTCTTGCAGGCCCCATCACTGCAAACTAAATACCTTTCAAAGGCTTCACCAGCTACCACCATCATATTGAGGGCTGGCATCTTGACATAAATTTGGAAGGTACAAACATTCAATCAATAATATCATCTAAGAAGGATCAATGATGAATCAGAGATAATTTTAGAATCTGTCTGTGAGTTGTGAGCCCCTGGATGCTGGTGTTCACGGATCTACGACTATCCTCTTGTCTATTGCTGGGCAAAAGTAGCTGAGTTCCCTTAAATGTCAAGAGGTGCTGCACCCCTCATCCGTGTTCTGCAAGACCCAATGCCAAGGGCTAGCCGCCTCAGTTCAGTCTGCGTAGCTGACCCCTGAGATCACGTTCTAACTACCACAGACTGCTCTCAAAGGGAATGCCTTGGAGTTTACAAAGGACGCTCCCACCATGATGTATTATGCCCTCACATCTACAGAACAGGAGGTCTGAGCAACCACGGACTGAAATCAAAATAAATACTGGGCCACATGTGGTGCACACCTCTAGCCCCAGCACTTGAGAGACAGAGGCAGGAGGATCTCTGTGAGCTCAAGACCAAACTGGCATATATAGCGAATAAGGTCAGCTAGGGCTATATAATAAGACCCTACCTTTAAAAAAACCTAAAATAAATAAATCTTGGTAAGTTGATTAGTTAGTGTATTTGAGTATTTTTTCACATTCATAAAAAAACCGCCACATCAGTAGGATTTTTGACAGACTGAGTCCAGTTTGCCTGAGACTGTACAGTAGATGGGGCCAGTGTGGGCCAGGGCTTTCAGATGGTAAACCTGTCTGAGGGGGAGACCGGAGTTGGCCTTTGATGAGAATACCAGTGTCTAGTCCCGCATGGCACAGCAAGGTCCCAGAAACCCGAGTGGGACAAGTAAGGGAATGAAGAAAGGACAAACACATAGACACACGAGCAGAAAAGCTGCGATTGGATGGACTGTGTCCTCTCCAATGAAGTCCGCCAACTAGGAAACAACCAGAATCTCAACACACTGTGTAAGGCACAGGAAGAGGGGTTAGTTAGCCCAGTGGGAAGTCCCCCTAGGGGAGCAGTCTCAGGTTGCAGTCACCAGAGAGGAAGAGGCTGGAGTTGGTAGGTTTTGCCCACACCGCTCAATCCTCAAATGCTTGTGATTTCACAAACCCTCAACAGTCCTGCTCAGACGAGAAGAAGTCTTTGTCACCCATCTGAGCCACTCGATGGGTCTGAGGCATTGGGGTCCTTAAATGACCATGTCCATGCCAAACAATATTGACTAAGGCTTCATACCTTCTTTACACATTCACCCAGATGGCCTGCCATGCAAGAGCGAGCAGCAGTGGGGCTGTCTACAGTCCAGCGTCCGTGGTACCCACTCTCTCCTCTCTGGTTCATCAGTGCTTCTTGACACAGCAGTGACACTTGCTCTGCTGGGTTGCAGCTCAATCACATCTGAACTGGCTTTCCAGAAACGTGTCAGGAGTGATTAGCCAGGCCTAGCAAGGAAGCCAGTCACAAGCCGTCAGCATGTAAAGGAGCTGTTCCTGGAATACCTCAGAGCCTTCCTTCATCCTCCCTCCTGGACTTCTATGATACACCTACTCCTACCCAGGTCTCCCATTGCTGTCCCTCCTCCTGCCAGAATGCAAAGCCAGCTACTGCTCACAGGCTTCTCACAGACTTAGCTCTGCCTAGAAAGGAAGCAAACGGATGGCCCTGTGCATCACTTTTACGATGCGTATGAGAGAGCCATAATTAATTTCCCAAATGCACACAGGACTCAGGGGATAGCCTGGGTGCTATTCACAGATTGCTCGATCGAGTGGCAGCTTCAGGAAAATGAGATCTGAGTAGCATTTGCTTTGCTAAGTACTGCCTGGTGCACATTGGTCCCCATGATGGCGTCTCTAAAGCAATTTCAGAAGCAGATTAGAGAAGCAACATTTTTAATCTTTAACAAAAACCATGTTGTATAATGTTGATTTTTTTCTTTCCTTTTTTTTTCCTCTGTTTCCTAGAGTTAGGGCAAAGTGTAGCTCAAAATAAAACAACAGTATGGTTTACTGAGTAAACACTTTCAGTATCTCTAATTGCTTAGGCTACATGTGTGGAACCTGACATAAGGGGACAAAAAAGGGGGTCACCTATTGCCCTGTTCCACGGTATCCTGAAGACTACTGCCATCAGGACCTGGGATCAGTGTCCTGGGTCCTTTGAAGAAGGTAAATCTCTCTTAGAATGAATGCAAACACTCTGCGGTGGTTGTTTTCACACAAAACACAGGAATATATGTTGGTAGAGAAGTGTGAAGACAGAAATCCAGAAAACACACTGAAAATAAGAAAGAGAGCAGGCAGGGTCACAGCGTTGTAATGAATAATGACAAGCCAGGTATCACAGGCACAGTCGGTGTGTCACGGGTAGCTTCGCCTGTCAACTTGACACAAGCCTGGAGTCACTCGGGATGAGTGGACCTCAACTGAAAAACTGTCTCGATCAGATTGGCCTGTGACTGTGAGACATTTTCTTAATCTCTACGTAATGCAAGCAGGCTTAGCCCACCTCGGGTGGCATCCTTCTTAGGCGGACAGGACTGGGCTGCATAAGAAAACTAGCAGAGCAAGCCAGAGGGAACAAGACAATAAGCAGCACTCCTCCATAGCTTCTACTTCAAGCTTCTGCCCTTCTGGGGCTCCTATCCTGCACTGAGTTCCTGCCTTGGCTTCCCTTGGCAATGGACTATAAACTGTAAAATAAGATAAACCCTTTCCTCCCCTGTTGCTTTGGGCCATGGTGTTTATCATGGCAACAGAAAACAAATCAGATCAAGATGCTAGGACAGAGATTGAGCCAACAGAGGGCAGAGCAGCAAAAGAGGGGAACGTGAGGCCTGTGAAGCCCTGATACGGCATGCCCATCTCCCTCACTGGGCATTTGTGTTCTGCCAATGACAGTAGCAACATGGCCTTCTAAGAGCAGTGTCTCATCACAGGTGCTTGATAAGCTGGTGCAGAGAGCACAGGAGCACAGAGGGAGTCTGTATTTAACACAGCCAGCAGAAGTCATCAACTGAAAATGAATAGGAGCTGCTATGTCAATACTCAGCTTCCTGAACCTTCAGCCATTCAGGCATGCACTAGAGTCACTCCCTCCCATGGATGCCCCATCAGGATGCCCACAGCAGTAACCTGAAATCTTATTGGCTTCCTTCCCACCACGGTTTCACTTCTCCCTCTCCCTGTTTACTGACATCAATCGTGCAGCCAACTCCCTGAATGGAGAGTTCCTCTCCCAGGTCATCTAACAGAACAGCTCTCCCTGGCCTATTGAGTCACATGCTGTTGCAGGGGTCAGAGAGGTAAAATATTAATTGGCCAGGTCTGGACCACATGACTACACTCTGGACCCAAACAGAAATGCCAGACACAAGTCAGCTGAAGGAAAAGAAGGAATTTCCCAGAGGAATCAATGTGATTTTCTGGAGAGAAAGAGTTGGTGATCAGGTCAAGCAGATGGTAACTGCACTGGGAAGGTAGGCATGAGTTAACAATGCAAAGTTCATAGAACATTCTAGCAGGCTTGCATACAAGCACAAAGTCTGGGTGCCTGCATAGAGCTGGATGGCACAGGGTGTCTGAAGACGGCATCAGGGAGTAAGGCCAGAATTTATATGTGAACTGAGGTACAAGATCCTGTGAATTTTAGTCCAGTATCCTAGAGTACAGCTGACCCTTCTGTAGAAGACCAAGTGGCTACCCTAACCCACTAAAAGCTTCTTCCTTGGCTTAGAGGTAGGTGAGGATCTGCATTCCCCAAGGGTTTATGTCTTAATAGCCTGGACCCCACGAAAGTAATCTTGGCTGGTGGTGAAACCTCTAAGTGGTAAGATCTCAGGGGAGGTCTTTCAGTGATTGGAGTCACATCCTCAAAAGGGATTTGCTGGTCTCAACCCCATCTTCACTCCTTTGTAATGTCTGTCAACGAGATAGGCATTTAGTTTTTATTATCTGTTCCCACTACTGTTAGTAGCCTAGACCCAGGCTCAAAGGCAACATGGTTAATCAGTAAGGGACTGAAGCTCCCCAAATTGTTAGCCAAGGTAGAGCTTGCCTATGTCAGTCTCAGACATTTGTAACAGTAATGGCAAGCTGACCAACACAGTCCCCAAATATCTGGCTCCAATGATCTGAACCCTAGGAAGGAGGAACTCCATGCGGTGTGTGCTCCCTGAACACTGATGGCAGGGTCTTTCCTGAGGTATCTGTGTCATCAAACAGGACTGCACACAGGCCCTCCAAGATGCAACTGTTTACGTAACTACGCCGTGCAGTATGTCAGGAATCCCAGGGAACCTTTTCAGATGCACCTCTCCATGTCCAGGATGAGCAGAGACAGTGAGTTGTTTCTGCAGTCTGCTAAGAGAGGCAGGCACCTTTAGGTGCAAACTTTCACATCAATTCACCTTCAGAGAGTCCTTTCCTGCATGTTTGGCTAAAAGTTTATGATGACAGTGACAAAGTTGTGCATCAGCACAGGCAACAATCACTTTAACCTTCAAACATATGCTCTATGACCTTTTTCGAATAAATATATAATAAATACATATTTATTATAATATATATATAGTTTTATGTATGTATATAACCTATGATATAGTTAGTTGTCCCAAACTATATCAGCAGCCTTCTTAAAATATGACCATAAACTGAGCATACTCAGAAACACACCCAGCTCTAATATGTTTTCTCATATGACCATAAGTGCATAGGCTTCTGGAATCTAATCCACATGCTCCCCTTTATTCAGGAGGACATGGCCCTCGAAATACCTCCTGTTCCCCTCGCCTGATACAGACAATAGATATTTCTCCATGCTTTCATGTTTTGCCCATGTCTGTCTGGTCTTCGTTCTCAATATGAACCCACTGCATTTGGTTACAATCTGCATCAAGATGACATGGGAGAGGCTGGGGAGATGGCCTTGCCATTAAAAGCACTCCGAGCTCTTCCAGGTATC